>RJWH01006306.1:0-57400 GCA_004363575.1 Solenodon paradoxus
AAAAAAAAAAAAAAAAAAAAACAGGTCGTACTCTAGAGATTTTGTAGAATAGCTAAAGGTCTAACTTTTTAAGCAGTTTAATCAGAAACTCCTAAAATGCTGAAACGTATCTTTATATTTTGAAACACACACACACACACGCACACAAAAAAATCCTTGACAAGTTCTTGATTTTACTATAATTAACTATATTCTTCAGTTTTATAATAGTGTTTTTCTCTTAAAGTGCTTGAGTTCTTATTTCTGCTTCTTGGATCATCTTATACTGCCTTCCTCCCTTTTTATCTTTCAGTTCCCTATTTGTAAGATCTGGAGTCTATGGTCTAGTTTCACATTGGCTTCAGGTGAACATTAATGAGGATAAAAATAAAATGCACTAAAATGTTTTTTTCCCCTCACATACTAATCTTTAAAACAAGGGCCTAAAAGACTTCCTTCCCATTGCATGCTTTTAAATTTGAACTCTGGCTCAGCAGCCAAATTTGATTCAGTGAAATTTATTTTGCTAAATATATGTTCTACTTACAATAAGACACTTAATAAACATTTAACGTTTTCCTATATGAAGGCTCTGCTTATAATGGTCTTATACATCCATTTGTCAAAAATGCTAAACTAGCTGCTGAAAGAAAGATGTTTAAGAAAAACAGGAAAAGAGAATTTGAAACACTGGTTAATTATGTCATCACAACTTTATATTTTAAAATACTTACTAGTTATTGCTGTGCCAATGTAATACATTTCAGTCAGAGAATCTACTATCTGTTTCAGATTCCTCACGCACCCAACAGCTAATGCTACAAGTAACTCAAACCCAGCATTAATAGTAGCTGGTGAACTACAGACTGGAATAGCCTGTTCAGCTGGCAGTTCTCCATTTCTCATATATTGTAGGTAAACATTGGATGCAGGGAAGATGAAATCATCAATTAATTCCTACAAGAGTTTAAAAAAAAGAAATCTTTATTAACTATGACATACATATCTATCATTATGTGTTTATATAATGCCACGTTTATATAAGGGTAATAAATTATATATACAATATAAATGTGTGTATATATGCACATTTTTTAAAGAAATGTCTCTTGGGAGGAAATAATGTTAAATTCTTGTCAGAATTCAGTATTCTCCTTATATCTCATAAAACTTACTTGGATTTTCTAATAAAAACATCCCTTCAAAATACTACTTACTATAATTAATAATCATACCTAATTTCTTAAGTTAGAAAAATTTTAAGCATCAAGAGCACACTGACTATATAACACTGAATTGACATTTTAAGTAAGTTTACTCTGTTAGTCACATGTATACCAAATAAATTTTGAATGAAAACAAAATGCACTAAATTTATACACTGTTTCCCTAAAGTTATCAAAGAAACTCATTAAAAGAATATAATAGTCATACAATAGCTTCATTTTAAATGGTTTGAAGTGAAAAGCTCATTTTTTTAAAAAAGAAAAATAGTGCCTATTTACTTTATAAAATACATTGCACTCAAATTTAAAAACTTTTAAAACTTTTAATTTTAAAAATAACTATAACCTCTTTAAAAGAAAAGGTCAAGACAATATAACCAAAAACTTAATGCCATAAATTAATCGGATTCTTAATAAACATCTAGAAGGTTGTATCTACTTTAGGACCAAGATGACAGAACTTACTTTAATGAGATTAGCACCTCCTTTTTCACAACCAATATGATACTTTTTCTCAGGAGTCTGAAAGGCCAGTAACTCTTTTGTTACTCCAAGATGACCTTCCAAAATAGTCTCTTCAACACCTGTTTCACCTGTTCTTTTAACATCATCCTGCAAAGAAAAACATATCAAATACCTAACTTAACAAAGTAGAGAAGGATAGTCAGAACAAGAGAGCTGGACAAACACGACATGATTTCCCTAAATCTTCCCATTCTAAGTAAGTTTAAGTTCTCATCAGAGCCTTCTAGAAGTATGCTTTAAGAACTACTAGAAGAAATACTAATCTGAAGGCTAAAAGCTGTCTACCTCTTCAGAAATAAATTCTCGTGATTGTCTAAGTAATAATTCTAAGTAATAAGTGTCAGGTGTTAAGACCAAGAATTAAATACCAGTCTATCCGACTCATCTGCATCCCCCTTTCTCCCAACCTCACCTGAGCCACACAGTTGTACCACTAATTTTTGATAACAATTTTTAAGACGAAAAATTTGCAAAAATGTCCCAAATTGAAAAATGAAAGATGCTGATAATCAGGATTCCAAGTCTCAAAGCAAAGCATTTGACAAAATTAGTTAAGCATTAATTAGCTCTGTACATTTGAGTTACTGATATCCACCAATGCAGGGTATATATTCTTTGATCCTTTTATTACTCCCTGGCATTTCTGTTTGACCAAACTGCTCAAAACTAAACTAGTATTAAAATAGTAAATTGAAATGACAAACATATTAAATGCAACTTACCCTAATCCTTTTAAGCCAATCAATTTCATTATTCAGAAGAACTTCAGCATTGGGTATATTAATATTACTGTTGTATGCATAATTAAGAAGGTGCCTTAAAAGAGTAAAGTAGTCGCCTGAATGTTTAGCTCTCTCCCTGGCTGTGCTCTGAAACAATAAAGCATAGTATGAATTTACATCTCCATGCTCAGAATACATTTTTAAAAACCTAAGAGTTAACTAGAACAAGTAAAATAGTATAGAAAAATGCTAATATTTTATTACATAAATGTAGATTGTGCTAATTTTAATGCACGCTAAAACCATAAAATGCTCCTTGCTTAAAGAACGAATCATGTTGACAAGCGTATTAGAAGACGTCTCACCCCCAAAACAGTGAAGAGCAGAGTAATGAAGAAAAGTAGAGGCCTGTGTCCCATGCAGCATCTGGTGCACATCAAAAAGAACTGCTCCTGTGCCACCTGGCGCACAGTTCTGAAATAAAAATGTTTCACGTTAAATATATCAATTTAATGACGAGGTGAAAAAAGATTCCAACATTGGTCTCCCTGGGGGCTGGGAGAGAAGGGTAGGTACTAATGAAAACATGAATATATAAAATAACCTTAAGCTAGCAACATATCAGTAGATGAATTTAGGCTTGTGTCTCAAGAATCACAACCTCAAATCGTCACCGAAGAATTTAAGGAATACCTTCCACACCCCTTTCTTGAAACAGATTGAAAAATATTCCTAATACTAGCCGTAAGGATTTTTTTTTGGTCTCCCACAGAATTCTTATCCAACTGTGCTTTGGAGCAAACAACTCTATAGGAATTTGGTTGCAATTACAATACAGTATTATTGCAGATGTCCTTTGTTAGTGATTCCCAAACCATAGTTCCCAGATCAGCAACCGAAGCTTCATCTGGGAATTTGTTAGAAATGCTGATCCTAAGGCCTCATTCAAGACTTTTTGAATCAAATGCTGGAGAGGCTGGGTCTAGCAACCTGTTTTTTTAATTTTTCATTTTTTTTTATTATAGTGATTATTAAAAACATTAAAATAATTTCCTATGCATAGGTTCCCCATTTCTTACATGTATTTCAACACACCCTGCCCTCCACCAAATCACCAAGTGTTCTTCCCCACTGTCCAGTGGGCTCCACCACCATTTGCCCCCACCAACCCCATTCCCTTTTGGTCACCTCAGTTCTGTTGCCAATGTTTTAGGGCTGGTTATGTTCTCTTGTTTTGTCTATTCACATTCCACCTATTAGTAACCTGTTTTTAATGAATCCTTCAGGTAATTTTGATATGTGCTAAAGATTGAGAACCATCATATTATGTAAAACTATCTCTATGATGACCCACATGTAAAACTTGTCTCTGGCTCCAGTACTGTTCATTAGGAATCTTGAAGTATTGTGTGTGTACTGTACACTATAAAGATGTCACTATAATAAATGCTCCAAAAGGGCAGGACGTAGTTTATACTATTATGCCTCCTGATCCTAGAATAGTGTCTGGCATAAAGTAGGTTCTAAAAGTTCATCACCGAATGCACATATATTATTTGTTTACAAGACAGTGCTCTGTTGGTAGACCCTGGTGGCTTAGGTATTAATCCTTTACCTAGAGTGTAGTCTACATAACGCCAAGGAACTAGGCTGGTGTCCTGAGCCCGGGGCAGGGAAGAGGGGAAGACAAATAAAATGAACTAGATAAATAAATGTTTCTTCCTCCTCTCCTGTTTGTTTTCTGCCTGCTTTCATTCATCAAAAGACAAAAAAAGAAAAAGACGAAAGGTAGTACAGTACTTTGCTTATTGATGCAGTTTCTGGCACCTATAACAATGTCTGACATAAGAAAGATGCTCAACAGTATCTGCTGACTAAGCATTTGTGTACCTTTCAAACATTACAAAGTACATTTCATGGATAACTGCCACAGTTCTGTCTTTGTGCCAACTAACAAATTTCTAGTTCCAAAGTAATGGATTTGATAGAATACATTTCATATACTAACTTCAATCCTGGATGTTTTTTAGGTTTCTGAAACCCATTCAATGGCCCTATAAACCAGACCTTAGGAGCCTTATTGTTTGAGTTTGGACAAAGCAAAAATAAAATGAAGTCAGGAGTACCTAATATTCTGGGGCAATGTTCGTGATCATTAATAGATTTTCAAAGATAGATGTTACTCATGATGCCTTAGTTTATTTTTTAAAAAGTCCTGTAAGCAGCCCCAAATAAGAGTGAGTCTACAAAGATTTGCTGTTTGTCAGCTCCTGATGAAACCTCCCTTACATACTTCTGTAATGCTTCAAAAAAAATGTGTGTGCCTATATTCTGTTGCTTGTCGCTTCACAGCATACTCAGAAATCTTATGATTTCTTACCACTGCCATCTTTTATTCGGATTAATTAATCCAACCGCTTTTTCCTCCCACTATTTAGTCACCATACAAACAGAATAAATTTAAAATATTAACTCAGAGTACACCATTCCTCTGTTCAAAACCCTCCAATGGGGTGTGTCCCTGTGGTTCAGGCCTCTGAGACACTGGTGTGCAAACCACATACAGCCCTAGGACCGGAGTTCGAGACCTGAGGCCAGGGCGAAAAACCACAATGAACAACTAAATAAAGACATTTAAAACACAAACAAAAAACCACAAACTTCTAATGGCTTCCATGTCACAGTAAAAGGTAATGTCCTTAAAATGATCTATAAACTCCTTATAGCCAGCTTGTCCTCCTACAACAATCCCCCTCACCCCTTCTTCAGCAATATTGGGCTCCCTGTTACATGTCAGGAATTTTTGTGATTTGGGACAGTGACATTTGTTGTTCTTCCTGCTTTTAACACACTTATCCATTATCTATACGGATCACTACCTTACTCTTTCAGAGCTTTATTTAAAGATCAACTCTTTAAAGATCCTATATAAAACTGAACTCCACTGACACCCTCCTCCCTTGCTTAGATGAGGATAGAACAGTTTAAGAGGAAGAAAGTATATAAAATCTAAAGGTAGAGAAATGAAAGATAATGGGGAGTGAAGGTTAGAGAGGGAGAAGACTGCCAATGCCCACCACCTTCCGTGCTTTCTGCACAGAATTTTCTCTTCTGCTCATTCCAGTAGGAAGTTAACTCATTTCTCTTCCAATTTCCAAAGCATTTTTTGACTTTTATGACACTAATGTCTCAAAGGTTGAGTGTAAGAACTATCTCATTTGACTCTGGACTGATAATGCTAAGCAAATAGCATGGAATCACATACTCTGCTAATGGGTTATAATTATACAAACTATATGGTAGAAATAAGAACTCTAGAAGTATGAAACCTTCTCATTTCAAGTTCAATATTAGTTCCTCCATCAGCAAAATCTACTTCTGAGTTTCTAGAAGGATTGAGAAAGCACGTGGGAAATGCTTTGCACTGTAAATAACTATGCCGGTTAGCTACATGATTCAAGTATAAACTCCACTTGAAGGACAGCTTCACATATAGCAGGTTCACAGTCCCTTATCTGAAAACCTCAGGGTCAAATGTGTTTGGGGATTCAGATTTTAGAAACACAATGCCAATGAACAATGTTCAAGTCAGGTTTGCTAACAAATTCTTAACAAACTGGAAATAAGAGACTGTTTGAAAGCCACAATGTGGGGAAAGAGTCAGTCAGAGAAGAAAATCAAATACCCAAAGCTCAAAAGATCTTAAGTCTTAGAAGACACAATTTGCTTTGAAGATAAGTTAACAGTGGCAATAAAGAGATGAATTACTTTCTACAGTACTTTACCTTATTGTGTGTAAGTTTCAGAGATCAAGGGGGAGGTTATAATTGTTTTAATTTTCTATAAAGAGAATTTTAATCAAGGGCAGAAAGGGTAGAAAATCTGTTGTATACGTAATACTTAGTAGACTAAAAAGTGATGTTATTAATTTAGTTTAAGATTTAAAAAAAACAACACTGCTCCTTTAAGGTCTGACTTTGTTAAAAACCTTCATGTCCCTCAACCCAAAGCATTAAAATGGAACTGGGCTAATGCAAATTACTTATCTTTCTCAACACACAGAATTATTCAATGAAGACAGTCTTCTTAAGGAGATAGCAAGCTCAACCTGATTTGGAGGATTGGTCAAAAAAAACCTTTCTGAATAGGCTGGACTAGATGACTTCTCCAGTATTACCAAAAACTTCTTGAAATAGTAGACATTCCATTTTGAGATCTACTAAATCATTTGAGTAGTCCTGAATGAGTTAAACCTACTCTCACATCACGTACACTTTTAAAGCTTTATTTATCACTAGAATTCATTTCAGTAAATTGCTTGTTCTGACTTCACACTAACTTACCATTTCTGTCATTGTTGAATGGCAGGTAATAGACAAAGTGAACAGTTAATGTGTCTTTTCACGAAATGTGTAAGTTGGATTAATTACATATAACTGACACTAATTATTACAGCTAGAGCTTAAAAAGTTACTTTATGAAGGCCAGGATTAGACGACGTGAAAGGATTCAAACCAACATCTTCCACAAATATGACTTTCAGAAAAAGACGCCCAAAACAAGATGACTGCTATTGATGAAATATTATTGAAATGAATGAGGTCTTTTATATTTGGCTTTTATTCAGAATGTTATTATAAACATTCTTACCATAACCTGCCCTATGAATTTCTTTTTTAAAGCAGAAGCACATTTACAGACTTTATATAGTGTAGACTTTTTTTTTTTTTTTTTAAGGAAAAGTGCAGGCAGGAACAAAGCAGCAGCACTTTATTCACACTTTTACTTAGTTTTTCGCACTGGTTGTTTCCCCCTAGCCTTGAACCAGAGACCTTGAGATGTATGTGGCACTACTCCCAGGTGTATTAGACCTCTAGGCCACAAGGGCACATCCTGAATTTCATTTTGAACAACTTCACTAGTAAACTCTAGCATCTACATGTGCTAGGAAGATAATGTACTATTTAAATCTTGTAAATCAGATTTTAAAGGTTTATCGAAGGCATTCTGCATCACAGAACATCATGCAGTTAAGGTGTGCAGCATGATAAATCAAAATCTGTATATTATTGTTTATCACCAGCAGTTCAATTTCGTAATTCACTATATAATTGACCCCCTAAGCCAGATTTTTTTTTTTTTTCTTAAACAGGAAGGAAAGAAGAAAGAGGAGGAGGAGGAAGACTCATTTTAAGTAAGTAAGGAAAAGAAGTATATTTGTTTTTTCACCCTGGCCCCAGGTCTTGAACATGGGTCCTTGGGCTTTACCTGGTCTACATATTAGCGTCTCAGCCACCTAGGCGGGCCACAAGGGCTTGTCCCTAAATAAGATTTTTAAAAATGAACTAAAATATATACCTCTTTGGGAAAACAGAATTCTGGAAATTAGAAAAATATTAGTATTTTGAGAATTAATGCTCACATTTTGTAGAGAATAAAACCAAACAAATTTAGGTCTAGGCATAACGTGGTTCCTTTCTGAGATAAATTTTGCCAGCATAAATCCATTCATTTCTCTTTATAAAAATAAGATCAAGTTTCTTCCAATTAAAAACAAAAAACCCACTTACTTGCTGTGACAGTGCAACAGTAAGTCAATAATGAAAGTCTGCCAAGCCTTTTCTTTACTAAGAGCATCTAAGGCGGTTGGAATCAAGGCAAAACATAACGTCATCACTTCTAGTGCTTCACAGCAAACCTGCTCATCTTCCAAGTCCAGCTCATTGCCTGCATTGGTCTGTAAAATTACAGTCAGGTGCAAATTACCCAGAGATATATTTAAGAGAAATCTCATACAATTTCAAATTAGCGTTTAAAACTTAGCTACTCAAAGCATTTGGCCTGGGTTTTTCACCATCAACTCTTGTGGCCTCTCAGGAATAGTATGGAAATCACTATAATAGAAAATGAAGTCTAATTCTAGAACTTTGCTACATCCCAGGGAGGACTAGAGGAGCACACTAAACATACCACCTATTTCTCCTTCAGCACTCTAGACACCTTCTAAGTTGCACACTTCTGCACAATCAATCCTTTCTCAGAAACAACACTGGCACTATAGTTAGGTTCTTACTATTGGTTTCATTATGTAGTTTACCTGTAGTATCATTTATTCAAAAGCAATTGTTGATGACAATTGTTCAGGAAGTATTTAGAACCTTAAATATGCTTTGGCAGTTAATTTTACAGAAGAGCAGAACTATAGCACATGCATGTAAAATAACAAGCATTCGAATATCTGCTGTCGGAATACCCAGCATTGTATCAGACTCTCTAGGACACCAACGTACAGCCCAGGCAAATGAGGATTCTGTTGGCCATAAATTGGAAGCTCTACTGAGCTGGCCAAGTTCCTGTAATTTAATTTCTTCTTCTAAATATGCAGCAGTGGCTATCAGGGGCAGGTACAAGTCACAGGAAATCAAAAAGCCAAAAGAGCCTCTCTTCTGTAAACGAACTTAATCTAATGGAAGGTCAGGGATGATAATTTAATTGGCTGACAAAATATTTTTGATTTTAAACTTTAAGTAAATCAAACAAAAATACTTAAAAATGCCATGATACCACAAGAGATAGTTACTTAAATGAAAAATTATACAAGACAGAAATATGATAAATGAATAAAGACAATGGGAAAAAGCAAATTCAGTATTATACCTGACCCTAGTAAGAAAAGGTTAAGTTTCATATTTGAAAAAAGTTTCCTTTTTTAAAAAGCAAGTCTTGTGACAGGAATTCTGAAGCACTTTTACTTTCAAAGTAAAATTTTACTGTATTCTCATCTTAACTATAGCTACAGGTTTGCAATCATTAAGACTGAGTGACTAATTATTAAAGACAGCAGATATAATTCAGCTCCATGCATAATTAAATAACATTTAATCAAAAGGAAAATATTTCTGTAAAATTCTCACCTTCTCATAAATTTTAGTGATTTCTTCATTTGGGCTAAACACTAATTGCAATGCCCCACATCCTGATGCCCAGATAATCTTTTGGATAGCTCTAATTACACAAATATCAGGCATGTATCTTGAAGCCTGCAAGATAATAAATTAGAATTGTTAATAAGAGTATTAAGATGAATACTAGAAAAAAATGTTTCTTTTTATAAAGGAAATAGGAATGGTGGTGAAGTAGGCGAAGTCTTGAAGTTTCCGAACTGTCTTTGTCCCTTTTTAACAGTGATACTGTAAAGTACATTCTCCATGTTATTATCTACGCCTATATTACTTTCAGAAGAATCTTAAAAGTTTACCAAGGTGATTCAACCATTCCACTCCTACATTTTTATTCAAGAGAAATTAAAAATGTATCCAGCATTTGGTACAGAGTATTCAGAGTTAACCACAGCCAAAAAAGGGGAAAACCCCAAATGTCCTTTGGCAAGTATTCAGATAAACACAATGTGGTATCATACTGGGATATTACTGAGTAAAAAAAAGAATGAACTAGTGATCCACATGACAGATAATTCTCAAATTTATTATTCTGAGTGAAGGAAGCCAAATATAAAACAATACACACTGCATGATTACACTTATATAAAGGTCCAGAGAATGAAAACTACTATACAGTGACAAAAGAGAAGCAGTTACAGAGGATAGGGGTGGAGGAAAAAAGAGACTGCAAAGGGGCAGAGAAAGAGTGATGAAAATGTTGTCTTGATTTGTTAGTAGTTTCACACATATATGCACTTGTCAAAATGTATTGTTATATACATTAAAAGGAAGCTATTTACCATTAACAAGGATGATTAAAATCAAAAAGTACTAATAGTAATGTTAGTTAAAATTCATGTTAAGGGAACTTAAATCTAGATGACTGTGATGAGATTAAAGTGAACAAGTTTAGGAGAATTAAGCCCCAAATTGTGATAGCGGTTAT
Source organism: Solenodon paradoxus (assembly GCA_004363575.1). NCBI lineage: Eukaryota > Metazoa > Chordata > Mammalia > Eulipotyphla > Solenodontidae > Solenodon > Solenodon paradoxus. Next base: position 10,340 of record RJWH01006306.1, read on the forward strand.
CTAAATTACAGAGGGTCAGTCAAAAGTAGAAAGAAAAGAACCTTTTAGGATCTCCGAGTTTTAAAAGTGTAATACCAACCTCATCAGATATCTGCTGAGCAAGACGAATTGAAACATTTCTAAGCATGCACTCAGATGATGGATTAGGAATGCTCTGAAGGGCACTTTGGAGCACCACTGCTTGATCATGAGTAACTTGGTTGACCTTAAAAAGTTAAAATATACTTGGAGTAAATAATTTATACATAACTTGACCCAACCATTTGCTTCTTACCCAACACCATTCCTTCAAGATGACCTCTTTCCACATATACATTGTACCCTGATGACTTATAGAATATAGAAAAGGCACTTCATATTACCAACAATGCGGGCTTCCTCTGATAGAGGGAGGATCACATCTCTCTCTGTAAACCCCCATTCTCGAATAATCTTATTTGTGTCTCTACATCTGGGCTTGACATAACTTACAGGTGATAAGTGATAAAGTGAGCCAACTGGTTTCACTGGTACCTAGAGACTGAGTAAAGTACTGCATTGCATCTTTATATGCATTCTTCTGGGCAGACCCTGCTCCTAGTCCCCTGATTATCAGGTTCATATTTGAAAAGGAGAAAAATTAAGGCATGTCTATAACACAATGAAACTACTGATGTACAAATGATACCAGTGTCTTACTTAATAAAATAAGCAAGTTGTTAATCTGTGAGTAAAAGATTACTTTGAAGTAGCTATTACCCAGGCAATTGTGTCTTTCAAGTTAATTCCTCCTCTCATATTGTTAAAGTGCTTCTATGATAGTAGTTAAGACACATCTCTTTTGCTAACTTTGCCTTTAACTCCCCACTAACCGTAAATTCTTGAAATTAGAGGCTAGTGTGCACCTTTGTCACATTTTGTGAATGTTGAAGAAAAGTAAAAGAGGAATGCATGCAGTGGTTTTCTATATACTTCATTAGGCACTTGAGTCAGGGAGTTGTTTCTATTTTCACAAGAACCACTTTTCTTAACCTAATAAATAGAGGACCGTTGATACAAAACAATATAAGACTTGGGGCATTTTGTTGCTCCTCTGAATGGAAAATTTCTCAGCTATATGAGAGAACATAGCATTATGAACTCCTCTGCACCCACTGTCCAGCTTCAACAATTATGAACGAAAACCCCAAATGCTTTATCTGCTTTCCTCCCCTACTTCCCAACTTCTCCACACCCCGGGATTATTTTGAAGCAAATTTTGGACATCACTGTAATTTCACCTATACATATTACAACAATTACAAAAATAAAAGGAGGGAGGATTTTCTTCCTTTTAAACAATGTCATATCTAAAAACTTTCTAAGTGCTGCTATACATATTATTCCATATCACATCTAATCAATATTCCAATCTCCTTGCCTATGATTTTAAGTCATTTCTAAGAAAATCTTTATCACTGAAGTTTTTATTCTCTATCAGTAATTAGTAAACCATTACATACAATGTATATAAAAAAATTTTAATTTTAGTAATAATTAAATGAAAAGTTGCCTTATAAGTAGGCATTGAATTCTGGTGTCTTGAGAACTTCAGTGAAAAGGATCAAGGATGCTACCAAGGCAGAGACAAAATAAGCTCAGAACTGGAGGTAAGTCTGCCAAAGTGGGAAGGGAGTTAGGCAATAGACTAAATCAACTACAGCTCTTATTACCACCTATGTCTTTACCTGACAGGTACATTATCAATAAGGGATTTATACATTGTTTTTATTAGGTTTAGAATAAATTTAACTCAAACAGGATTTAAGGGGGCAGGAAGAAAATCCTCTCAAAAAGTACAGTCAGTGAAGAGCCATTTGTGATTTTAATACAAATATAATTTAACAGAAGAAAATTTTAAAATGAGGTTATTACTGAAGAACTTTAAACATTCTCTATCAATTCTGAAGGTCTAACTTAAAAAGTTACTATTATAAAAAGATTTAATAAAGGCCTGTATTACCGAGGTCATGGGATTCACGCCTTCTACACCTGGCTGACAAGCTTCTGCCACAGCTCGAACATGGCCATAGCCAATAGCAGTTAGCAATAGTTTGGCTATTTTAAGAGCATTGAGGTAGGCACCCCTTCGAGTTTCCATGTCTGCATTTGGTAGGAAGTTGTTTCTGGTTAGCATACTCAGGACAAGGGGTAGGCCACCACTTTTCAAGAAGTGAAATTGAAAATCAGAGGAATCGTCAGCTAGAGGTGCACCAGCAGGCATTAACAAGGCATAGACAACCTGGGGGGGAGAGGCGGGGGAAAGAGAGAAAGGACTGCATTAAATGGTATTAAAAAGATAATTCTTCTATTTTTTGACCATTTCAAAAATGTATTATAATTTTTTTAATCCAGGTTCTCCACATTACCACACAGAAAGTCAAATTTAAGGAACATGTATTGAGTTCAAAGGCAAAAAACCAACCTCAGTTAGGTACAGCACTTGTGAGGCTGAAGGACCAAAGAAAAGCGAGTCAAGAGATGGACTAAGACTGCTTTCTCCAAGTTTGGCATGGTCTAAACAAATAGCTCTTAGTTTTTCTATTGTTGTGCTATCTGTAAAACAAAAAGAAACATTTAAGAAACTAAAATAATTCATGTATTCCTAATATTTCACTTGTGACGTTTTGAAGAGCACTCCAGCACGGAGCAACAGTCAACTCAGCAGACCACAGGCTCAAACTTTACAAGGCACAATCAGATTCCGGACTGAAGAAACAGAACTAATGAGGGTTCTTTAATCCGTTAACCCAAATAAGAAGGGGACAATCTAGTCAAAGACCTCAAATCAACATGCCCTCCTCATACACTGGAGAGCAAAATTAGAATTGCAAAGGAAGTTGTGTTGTTTTGTTTTTTTGATTTTGTATTGAAGTAGTATTGTACTATAACATTCTAAACTTCAGGTGTACATGAGTAAAAATCAATGTCTGTATATACTCTATTTAGTTCATCAAGACAGTAAATCTTATTGAAAATAACAGTATGAAAAAGTGACAAGTTCCTCCCTCCAACTTCTCTGTTATTTGCCTCCATGACATTACTGTGTTAACCGGTCTATTTTACGGAAAAAGCTTTATGGGATCCTAGAGACTGAACCTTAAAAAGCAATTGTATATATGAGGGAGGGGAGAAAGAGACAGTGTCTAATGTTCCCCTCAAAGCAGTTTTGCCTTTGTCAAAATATTAAAAGACAAATTTCTTTTATTGCACGAAATTAAAAAAAAATACCCATGATAAAAATTAAGCATTAGCCAGCAAACACTCAAACTTAGGAATAATCAAGCAACTTTAGAAAATATTTCAATAATCAAATTATTCTCAAGACAAATAACCTATGATCAAAATACCAACTGGTAATAAATAAGGTTGCTTTTTTATTAAGTAAAAGCTACTTTTAAGAACAAGTGAAAATTACTAGAATTTTCCTAGTATAAACTATATTTTACAGAACTGGAAATAGTCAATAATATCAAAAAATCTTCAATTTATGTTAAAACTATTGGCTCTATCCTGAAAGAACAGTGACATATAATGTAACTAAATGAAACAGCTTTTCAAAATAACATGTTTTTCACATGTCAATTCTTTCCCCGGATCATTTTTAATATGATTAAAATGGCCTTGTCATTTTTTTTTAACAAGTACACCAATTTAATCTCTATTGAACACTTAAGATTTTGTCCACTAAATTTTTCACTAAAGATGCTAACATTTAAATCTCTGGCAATTATTTCATTAGAAAAAAAACCAAGGTACAAAACTTCTAATAGGCATCACCAAGTTACTCTCTAAAAGTAAACCAAGTAAATCAATTCATATGCTATATCTGAGAATGTCTTACTTGATTAAAAAATGAGTTGGGGCATGCCCCGATGCTTGGGCAGGCTGAGGAGTGGTACAGAAGAGAATCAAAACTGAATAAAAATGCTTCTTCCTCTTCTACACCCCAACCCCCTTTCTTTTTTAATGAGGAAGGAAGCAGGCAGAGAGAGAAGCATTTTATTTAGCTGTTCCTTTTGGTTGTCCCCCAATCCCCTCACCCATGCCATGAGCCTGGGTCCTCGGGCTTTATGTGGACTATGTCACCACAGAATTAACACCTGAACAACCAGGGAACACTGCCTTCCTTCCTTTTTTTTTAGAAAAAGAGAAAATTGAAAGTTAATCATTTCACAATATATGTAAACCAAAGCATCAAGCCATATGCCTTCAACTATAGTGATGCATTTTTACTATTAATTTAAAAGTTAAAGAAAAAATATTAAGTGAAGGATTGAGTCAAACGTAGAAAAAAATCAACCGCTCGAAGAATGACTGCCAGTAGTCATTTCAGTTCTACCATTTGTGAATCTAAATGACTGTAGCTCAGTAATATATACTGATCTTATAAAACAGAGAAAAATTTAAATCCATCCATAATGTTGCCATCAAGATATACGTAAGATTTTAGCTCATTATTTTCTAGTCTTATTAAAAGATACCTACGGAATTTTCCGATTACAGCAATGTATTATTACAAATACAGAAAATAATTAGCAATAACAGTTTAACAGTACAAACTTGAGCCCAACTACATGCATTTGAATTCTAGAACTGCCATTTAATCTGTGTCCCTAATGAAGTTAACAAACTCTGTGACTCAGTTTCCTCATCTTTAAAATAGATTAACAAAATTCCTTTATAGAGACATCAAGATTTAAATATGTTAAAAGTATGAAGTAGCTTTTTAACAAAATTTGCATATTTTTAGATTTTAGACCAAACGTCAAGAAAAAAATTAAGCTCTCAAGAGAAAAAGTAACGCATTTTAATCACTGTTTCAGGCGAGAGTTTGTTTTCCTGCTGCACTTAGGAAAAAGGTCATAGGAGTTCTGAACCTAGGCTACAAGAGGTTAAATTACCTACAGAGAAGACTGCAGATGTTCTAAGCTTAAGAGAAAATCATAATGGAAGCACTTGACTTCAGGCAAAGATTCAGTATGAACTGATAAAGTTAATGATTAGAACCCCCAAAATCTACTGATTTCATCTTGAGTCTCCACTTCCCACCCGCATCCTGCATCTTGAGCATCCACTTCCCACCCGCATCTTGCAAAAAATAACATTCTCATGTACACAAACACTAGATGATTACTCAAATATTAGTTAGAAAAAAAATTACAGCAACTTCCTATTCTTAGAGCCACTGCTTCCTTTGTTGAGTAAAGCGTGTGTGTGTGTGTGTGTGTGTGTGTGTGTGTGTGTGTGTAAAATCTGAATGCAAGTCTGTTTGAATACGAAGGCTATGATTGTCCTACTTGGAATACAAACAATCCTTAATGGCATTTCAAAGTTAGCCATTTCAAACTTAGGTACTATGCTTTGAGTATATAAAATAAGAAAAACAAAAAAGCACTCTTAAATTTCTGCTTGAGCTGCCTGGTAAGAGCTCATTCCTGCCATCTGGTGGCATGAAGCTCAAATAAAAAAGATCAGGGATTCAAAGGTGGGATTTGTGTTTCAAAATAATGTTGTAAAGGTTGAACCTGCCTACATTAAGCAACAACTGTAATTCAGATCCAAGTAAATAAAGCAATACAGATTGTAAAAAATACAACAGATAAGGGATAAGGATTAAGTAAAATAGTCCCTCAAGGTATTAGCCAAGAATCTAGTATTTGACTTGTTTTTCTGTCCCACAGAATCAGAGAAAGCAAGATAGATGATAAAGTTCAATAAAGTGTTTTTCTTTGGAAAAATGAAATAATAGAAACATAAAATAGCTCAAAAAATTATCTGGGCCAATTAAATATGGTGTATTTATCAGCAATGCAGTCACACTGAAGCTGAATCTGTCAGCATGAACTCATCTTTTTTTCTATGTAGATAGAAATCGATATAGATGTGTGTGTGTGTGTATCACTGAGCTACAATCATTTAGATTCACAAATGGTATATATATATATATATATATATATATTCCCTCTTTAGTCCAATGAAAAGAACTAGAAAAACAAGGGCACCCAAGTGGTAATGAAAATAATTTAGTTCTCATATTCTGGTTTCTAGATACCCTTGCTAAAAGGAAAAATGGTTGACTCCAGGTTGTGGTGGAATAAATAGGAGATAAGCTTTAAAGTAGTAAAAGCACTCAAAAAACGAGGCAGGGTGCACCCCTGTAGATCAGGCAGCTGAGGCACAGAACATGTAAAGCCTATTGACCCAGGACTAGGGACAAAAAAAAAAAAGACTATATAAGAAATCTTTGGGCACATCCATCTACTGACTGCATCTGGAACAAATGACTATCAAAAGTAACAATTATTTTACTGATTATAAACGAATGGATAAAATAAGAATCCATGTGAAAGTAATAATACATAATAAATAGGGAAGAAGGCAAAGTTCTACCTTATAAATGCCAATAAAGGGCACACCCTGGTGGCCTAGCAGTCTAATACACCCTGGGAGCAGTCCCACACACATCATACATGGCAAGGCCCAGGGCTCAAGACACAGACACGACAGGACACAACCACCAATGTGAACAACTAAAGTGCTTCTTCTTCCTCTCTCCTCCTGCCTACACGCCTTTATTGCTGCCTGCAACTTTCCTTTAATTAAAAAGTCAATCAAGAATAATCAAGTTAAAACAAAATCACCATTTGCAACCATCACAGTGAAAAATGACTGATGATAATACAATTTTTTTGTTTTTGAGGAGGAAGAAGTAGTTTACTTTTATCTAGCTGTTCACACTGGTTGTTATCCCCAGGCCCTGGTTCTTGATCCTAGGACCTTGGAATGTACGTGGGACTGCTCTCAGGTGTACTAGAGACTGTTAAAAGAAATCTGGCATGAATCAATGAAATGGTCTGGGATAATATCACCAATATGTGACACACTCCTGGTGTGATGCCCTGAGAAACACAGAACATCACATAAGTAATAATCTGTCAAAAAAGTACAACCTGTATATAATTTTAGGAAACAGACCAAACCCAGAGAGACATATTCATTGATGTGTGCTTTTAAAAACATCAAGGTTATAGAAAACAAAGACTGAGGAACCACTCCAGATTAAAGAGACACCAACTAATTATGCAATCTGTACTGGATCCTCAACCAGAAAACATGGCTTTAAGGTAAGATACTAGGAAAACTGGTAAATTATGAAGTCTATAGGTTGAGTATGGCAATGCTAAATCTTCTGGTTTTGATGAATACTGTGGTGCTATTAACAGAGGCTGACTATATTTCCTGGAATGGCAAAAATGGGAGTTATGTGCTGGACTGAGGGGAGGAGGCGGAGCAATCCCAGCAGGAGCAGAGCAGCCAGATCAGCAACAATTTGTGGTGGGAGGGGTGGGGGGGTGGCACTTCAAAGGTGCCTTATAAGCCCGGCTCTAAATGTCCTGCCAAAAACACATGACGCTTTAATAATCCCATTGCCAGAAATGTCCAATAACCCACATAGTGCCAGAGACAACCCCAATAGTAGCAGAAATAGCCACCCACAGTATTTACCTGCAGCGCAATCACCCTACAGTACTCTGCTCTCTATGAAGAAAGAAGGGCAAAGGGTTGGGGTGAATCCTCTTCCTGCACAGCTCCTGTTTCCTCATGTGGTAGGAACAGCAGCAATAGCCAAAACATGCTGCATTCAGGGCTGGCAAGGGCTGTCTTTAACGGGAGGGGGGGGGGGGCTGCTTTTAGGACCTCTCAATAGACTGGACCTCGGGCAGCTCAACTGCCCCTTTTGCCCTGCATTAAAAACGGCCCTGGTTTATTAAAAACAGGACAAAATTGACATTTATATTAAAACAGGACATTCAGGAAATATAGGGGGAAAAAAAACTTGGTATTGCCCCATTTAAAAGAGTATGTATGGTCAGCCTATCTTAAGAGAATATCCTTATTAGAAAACAATAAGGTATTAAGGTATAAAATTACCTACAACTTGTTCTCCAGAAGTTAGGGAGAAATCCTATCATAGAATGATTGAAAAAAAACCCCAACTATGGCAAAATGGTAATAGCACTTATTGAATCTGCAGGAGGGTAACAAGAGTTCCTTATACTATTTCTTGGAAATCTGCAATTTCAATAGCTTTTCTTTTCCTGAGAGGAAAAGAGAAACTCAATAAAAATGATACAAGTAGGAAATGGAAGAAAAGAAAAGTCGTCTGTTATATTGTAACACGTTTGTACAACCACAATGAGCTCATATTCAATTGGCAAATAGAATGACGTCAATATAATGTGGAATTTGAGTTTGTTCAGGTCATTTCTCCCAGGCAATAGTCAGTATAGCAAAATGATCTGCTCCAATTATTTTGTCCCCCACAAACTGTTATTTTCAGAATATTAGGTTTCAGAGGAAAACATATTAAAGCAGAAACAATGAGTGTGTTCATGATCATTTTCCATAAAATATTGGTTCTCATGTACTTTATTATTTAATTCTTACCTGGCGGCATAAGTTTCATAAGTACTCTTGCTCCATCTCTAAGAGGTGGCATATTTAGGCTGCTACCCAAGTCTGCAACTTGCCAAAGGAAAGAGATGTATCTGGGATGCAGTGACATTATCTAGAATACAAAACACAAAATAATTTACTATGAATGATGCTTTCCCCAAACAATACCCAAATAAATGTTACGCTCCACATTTTTGCCTGTCGTTTCTACCTTCTGAAATGTCATTTCCCCATTGTTTCACTTTGATAAATCTTTCATAATGTAGAGGTAAATTCTTAATCCAATTGCATGCTGGTATTAAACCCATTAAAATTCTTGTGGGAAGAGGGCAAAAGGAGAGAGTAAGAAGGAAAGAGTCACTTCTTTAAATACAAGATATGTAACTGACAATCCGAGAAAGAGTACAAGTATTTTCCTACAGAAATAGCTCTGAAAGGATTCATTTTTGTGATGTAAGTACAAAATAAAAAGGTATTTTTTCTAAATTTATACATTCAATATTTCTAATTTTAAGCTGTATAATTAGATTTATGCAAACACAATACTTTATCTGTAGGAAAATGTTTTAAATTTCAACAAAGTTATAGTCACCTTTCAGAGGGATCCATTCTGAAGCTGATGATTTACCATACAGTTATTTCGATATTTTTCCTCATTAAATTGCATGTTCCTTAAGAAAATAACTATCCTATTTACTTCCTTATTCTCAAAGAACTTAACATACTGTTTTGAAAGAAGTAGCTCAAAACTATCTACTTACCACCCCAGGCAAGCAGCTTTCCACTTCTGGATTAGGACCATCACTATAATGATTACCATGGTTTCCAGGAGACCCAGTTGAGGAATCAGAAGAGCTATCAGGGCTTGAAGGCATATTGGAACTTATTTGTGTGAGTTTGGCTGTAATTAGCTGAAAATGATACAATATGTTATTATCAAAGAAAAAGAGAAACACATAAAACAAGTAAGAACTAAACCAACAAATAAACTACATACTATACTTTTAAAAACACAATTGTTGTCTAACATAACCACAACCACTTAGTTTTAAGAAATTCATTCTTTCACTATCTTGTAGATACCATGATGTCTGTGTCTTAAGTGTAATAATCCAAATATGTAATACAGAACCACAGACATAAAAGATGCTCAATATTTATGAAATGAAATGCAGACTACTAAAATGAAATGAAAAAGTCAAGGTTTTATTTTCTAAAAAGTTGGTGGTTACAGATACTTACCGATTTGTCTTTTAAGTTTAATTGTCCAATCAACTTTCTATCATCTGCAGGATCTATCAGTTCACCGCCCACAAAAAGCTCGATTTTGGTGTGGGCTACATTGGCTTTAATACGATTGAGAATACATCGTCGTACTGAACCAATTGTGTCATTTGTATGAGACCATATATCCAAGTCATCAACCTGTCTGCCCTGGTTTGGAAATCGAACTATAAAAGATAGGTGTTTACCACGAAAAGCTCTGGAGGGGTGAAAGGGAAAGACATCATTCAGAAGTCTTTCAAATCTTATTCTAAAGAAAATTAAGCAAGTTAAGAATATTTATTATTTTTACTATCATGACAATAAAAACGCATTGCTCCTTATAACTACAAATATTCTAAGTAATCTTGAAAACAATCTTACTCCATTGCTGTTACTCTTGTACCTATGATTGCAGAAAAGGAGGCATCTGATGATATTAAATAACAAATGACTAACACATCACTTACTTTTATGCTATAAAAGTCCACTGTTTTTAAATATAGAAGGTAAATTTAACCTTGATACCATCAACAAAAAATGCTAAAATGCATGTATTTGCTGAAAAATTCTATCAGAATTCACCCAATGTTATTCATATTGGCAGGTTAAGACCAAAAATTTAAAACCACACAAGGAGCAACTTTAATATGATGGTTAACAAAGAGAACTCCTTAAAAGGAAAGAATGATGGCACTCAATTGAAAAAAGCATCTCTGAAGTATAAATAGCATGTGAACTGCTAATAGTGAGACATTAAGAGAAGTATTAGCAGACCACATGAAAAAATTTCTCACTATGTTGGCTATCTGTCAAAGTAGTTTTTAAGAGTTCTTTCTGATGACTGCTATTATTTTTTAAACAGTATGAAAGAATGGCAGCGAAATAAAAACACTTAAATTGCAAATATCCCTGGCAACACTTAATGGGCAATAAAATCAAAGGCAAAAAATAAAAATGAAAGAAGAGGAAACTAGATTTAATGGAACGCCCTACAACACAAAATGAAAAACCCCAGATCCTGGTGGGGGGTGGGGTGGGGGGGACAATTCTGTAAGATACAACTACTACTTCTAATGGACAAGACACAAACATTTCCAAAATGAAAAATTTCCCCACTCTCCTTTTCAAAATTCTATACTACTTTCTAAATAACCAAATGGCGACAAAAAAGTCAAGTAATTAAGAATTAGCACTATAAAATGTTTTATTCACAAACCTTGACATAGGTAGAATTGTTCTTTCCTCGTGATAATCACTGTCACATTCATTTATATACTCCCTTAAAACAGTTAATACTCGAACCATTCGAACAGCTTCCTGTCTTGCACAATTAATACTGTCTTTGTCACCATCCAAAACACACAAGGTGTCATAGGAGGCTTTCAAACGATCAAAGCAAGACTGAATGAAGTCCTCATGGATCACCACCTACAAATAATAGGCCAAATAAAGACAGTTTGAGTTGCTTTGAAATATGAAAATTAAATCTATAGCATTAACCCAACTAAAGATAGAAATAATTTAAAGGCAGTTCTCAATTAACCCAGAGCTAAATAAATTAATAAGTATAATAAACTAGAGAGTGGTCTAAGAACTTTAGGATTAGGTGTGAAATTCAGTAGAAATCCCTTGCTATAATTATCCTCAAAACAACCTCAATAACTTCAAGATAATTATGAAGACAAGATTCATTCAGACAGTATTTGGTATTAGAGAAATGAAGACTGAATATTTTAGGTTTGTTTTAATAATGAAGTCAAACAAATTCTAGTTAATTCTGAATTAGAGAAAAAAATTCTTAAAAGCAAGAGCTCTTCAATCAGAATTCTAATTTATAGAATTTTTAGTGCACATCAATCCTCACCTGATTAACTTGTAGCCTTGGACCAAGGTTTGTATATATCTCTTTAAGGAGATCTATAGCTCTGCTCGCAATGTCATCATTACTCTGAATCACGACCTGGGTTCAAAAAGATTCAAGGGCAAATACCTTTCAAAAAATATTTCAGTTGAGCATTTAAATTCAAACTACATACTCAGTTATTTTTAATGTGGTATTCAATAATTTGAGAGTACACTGACTTTAATAATAAAGTAATTAAGTAAAATTATGTGAGCAAAAGAGACCAAAAGAAATAATAAATGCAAAACTCAAGTCTTTGAATAAATTTAAGAATGAAGGCACATTATACTAAGGACAAAATATGCTCTGACCAGTATTAGTTAACCCAGTAAAATTCAACATCTTAGTAATCAAGTTGTGAGACATTAAAGGATGAATTCAAATTAAATAAAAGATTACACGAAATACAGTTAAGCGTAAAGCCCCCCAGCACCACCACGCCCCTGCTATCCTCTCATTTATTTGTATCACTGTTTTTCAAACGATATATAGAACTCTAGGGCTTGAGGAAGTTTAGGGCTGACCTCTGTTAACAGCCTTGAGGAGGGAGGGAGGAAGGGGATGAGGCACAGGACAACTGAGCAGGAAAAAAAATAAGGTTTGTGTGCTCATTTCAACAGTTTTGCATTTTCAAGAATTGTCTAAATTGTGACTTTTAAAAAAGTATCTACTGTGTTCACAAATATTGGAAATCACTTGCTTAGTGAAAAGGTTTGAATAATCAAATACCACAGTAAACAGTTTAGGCTTATCTATGATTTACATAAAAATATTTCATAACCATAAAACTGCTATGAACAGGTCAGATATTCAAAGATAAAAATAAACTAAATTACAACAACATGAATGGACCCTGACAGCATTATGCTAAGTGAAATAAGACGGAGAAAGAAAAATCAAATAATGTATAATCATACACGTGGACTACAAAACAAACAACTGACTAATAGATATCAGAGAACAGACTGGTAGTAGCTGGCAGTGTTGATAGTGCTAACGGAGGTCAAAAATGTACCAACTTGCAGTTATTTGAGTCAAAGAAATGTCATGTATAGCGTGGTGAACACACTAAAAATAATGGACATTCAAAAATTGTTAGGACAATAGACATTAAAAGTTCTCCCTACAAGAAAACAAAACTCATGTTAACTAGACTGTGCAGTCATCACTGCACAGCATATAGATATGTCAAGTCACTATGTTGTATACATGAAATGTCAATTATATCTCAATTATATATATATATAAAATATTATAAAAGTTAGAGAGACTAGCCCAAATAGAGGATATTTGACTCTCAGGTATCTTAAAATATAACCTGTTAAACAATGTCAAAAGTATATATTCATAACTTCTTCTAAACAGTCTTTGTCCTCTATTTTAGTATTAAATATGTAATAATTTAAAATGAACATTGAAGGGGAAGAAACAGATCCATACTAAATGAAAAAAGGGGAGAACACATCTGGAATAGATTCTAAGCAAAGACAAAAGGGAGATCAGTGGCTAGAGGTGAAAGGAGAGGAAAAAAAACCCCAACAACTGACATACATAATAAGATAAAAAAGGAACTATCAATACCTCCTGGGATAGGATCAGAGCAGCAACATACATAAAACTTTTATGGAAAATTATGACTCTTTACCTATTTGAAAAACTACATCAGATACAATGTTTACAAAGTTCCTACTTTTCACTTACCCTCCAAAGGTAGTCTAACCCTATTAACTCCAAATCGTCCATCATGTATGCTCTCCTTTTTGCTACTAGCTTTCCTTCTCGACAATTCACAGCTTTGAAGAACCTCTCAAAACATTTCATTCCATTTTCAGTTAAAAGGGAAGGATCAAGTTGAAGAACGTTGCTTTCAAAGAAGTCCTTATTAATATCGGGATCCAAATCTGGTTCATCCCCCATCAATTTGGAATACCACTTAAAACAGGCTTCGCGATCACAAAGATAAACGGCATTCTCTGCTAAGCATTTCCATATTTGTTTTGCCTGAGGTGCACATAGCCATAACTGGCCATCCTTCAATAAAAATCTTGAAGAAACACGAAAAAAATCACCAATTAGATCTATACAATTATTATCCTGAAAAGCAAAATATCTGTATGTGTATAAGTAATCCATTTATGATAACTATATTTCAACCAGAGATAAGATGTCAGTCTTGAAAAAAAACTTAACTTCTCAACTTTTACCTGGTACTAAAAAATATAGATACTAATTCATTCAACAAGAAAAATGGGGTACCTATAACGTGTCAGACCTCTGCAATGGCAATTGGACTTTAACTATGTTTTGATAATCTTATATTCGCCATTCAGTACCTGGCCACATTAAACAGAATAACTACACGATTTAAATTTTTATGTCAATATTCAAAAGGATGCTTGCCAATCATTCAGTGATGTTCCCTGGAGTATTTTTATTTTTGTGATTGTTGGTTTGGTCATCAAGAAAATAATGAAAAAAAAATAATAAAAAATAATGAATTCTGTTAAACCTATAGTCTCACAGTTAGCTTTCTATTTGTGTTAGCATTCATTCACCCACCCTGTGTAAAGTTATCTGTAATGACAGAAAAAGATCACCTCCTCATTTGATTCCAACTAACACATAATTTTCAAATAACACAATAGTGGCTTCATGCCCATTTACAGAGGAAGGTACAAATACTAAATATCAGTAGGTTGTATCACAATCTACAGCATTTGGAATCTCAATTCTAGGGTCTTTGACAAAGACCTAACTATACTGCATTTCTGAAAGAAAGGAACGTCAACAGTTTAAAACAAACCTAAGGAAGTTAAGCCTTTCTTGGACTTCTTGAACATGACTGTATCGACTTCCCAGCCTCACAGTTTGTGGGTCATAGTCTTCATGATCTGAAAATTTAAGAAAAATCATGCATTATGCACTTGGATATCCATATCACTGTTGACTTTAACCAATGGAAAGTCAGTTAAAAAATCATTCATCTTTTATCATTAAAAGGCAACCCATGTCTACTAATTAATTCCTACACATCTACTTTTCCCAATTGTTTTTATGTAACAGAAAATATCTGCCAAACGTGCTATAAAAATTCTTCACCGGAACATGTTTACCCAACCTTTATACGCATGGAGTCATTTACGTTTACAACTTGAGAACCTTTTTTTCCATTTCCTATTATACTGAAAACAATTTTCATGGAGAAAAACCAGTTCCTTATAACAGATATTACTAAATATGTCAGTAAACTTTTTGGTTTCACTTTCATTAAAGCTTAGGTTAAGTCAAAGTCTACGTGATAATGAATTACAAGAAAACATCTTTATTATTTTTTAAGAGGAAGTTTTTTTTTTTGTTTTTTTTTTTTTAAGGGAAGGTACAGGTAGGCAATGAGTAAGAGCGTTTTTACTTAGTTGTTCATATTGTATGTTGTCGTTGTGTTCCCATGCCCCCAACTGAAAACCTGGGTTCTTGGGACGCGTGGACCGTGCCTATCTCTGAACAGGACACACAAGGAAGCATTTTTTATTTAAGGAAGAAAAAGGATGTGCTTTTTACTTCATTTTTCATTGTGCATGCCCCTTCCTTGGGCTTTATATGGTCTATACTAGCAGCTTAGCTGAAAAGATTTCTAAAGTATCTGGTATTCTAAAAATACTATGCAGTATTTTTTCTGTTTAA
Organism: Solenodon paradoxus; assembly: GCA_004363575.1. Lineage (NCBI taxonomy): Eukaryota > Metazoa > Chordata > Mammalia > Eulipotyphla > Solenodontidae > Solenodon > Solenodon paradoxus. The sequence goes on from RJWH01006306.1 coordinate 25,668, forward strand.
TGGAAGAAACCATGATCTAGAAATAGATGGTCAGTTGATGTGGCTTGTAGCAGAAGAAAACTAAAGTAAATGTCCTGACAGGCACTGTCAACCACTAGGAATCACTAGTGTTTCTTCCAGAAAGTTATTGAGAAATAATAAATTGTCTAATTTTTTGTTTGGCATTAATTACTGATATGTTCATATCAGATCCTAGACATTATGGCAGGTGTGTGCTAGTGCCAAAGAATGGTAACTGTGAGACCCTTTGGGAGTAGTAATCAGTCTTCAAAAGCAGTAAGGTTTCTTCTTTGAAAAAAATCTTGACATGTTGCAAAGACTGAACATTTACAATGTTTAGAAACATTTATTTTTAATGCTTTCATGACAAAAAAATTTCTCTTGCTATGCAAAAGTAGTGTGATCCTATTTGATATGACTCCGTAGGTTATTTTGCGGGTCTAGGAATGCTTATTACCAATGATTTATATGGAAAAAATTTGAGTGTTCCAAACCCAAAATATAACCTACCAAATAGAATATTCCACTTTCACATAATGGGAGAAACCTGTTCAGATAATGATTAAATTCCTTTCTACTTCCACATATATTTCCATCACCAAAAGTCCTAAATGTATATTGTCTACTTCTAAGAAAGCCAATTTCATTAAGGCTCAGGTCTTGACGCACTTCTCAAAAGGCTTAAGAAAATGAAGACTATGAAATTCTATACATAGAAATGTTCTTTTTCTGAGTACTAGTCTTGGAGTATCTGAATAAACAATGGAAATCAGTTGCATTTCTTTTTTATCAAAGAGTATACAAAGCTTTATTTGGTAGGTTCTTTTTTATCAAAGAGTATACAAAGCTTTATTTGGTAGGTTCTTTTTAAGGGAACATTTTACATTTGAGTAATTCAAATTTAAGACGTTTCAAAAGTAATATAAGAATTCCCTTGAAACCTTTACTCATATTCACCAACTGTTTACATTCATTTTGCCCATTTGCATCATTAATCATCACATGTGAATTTATGCATAATTTTTCTCATTTTGCTCATTCAAGGTATTTTACTTTCTTAAAGTAGACAATCTGATTTTCATAGGATCATGAGCTCCTCTTTTCTTCTGTACATCTCAAACTATTTTGGAGTTGGAGACAGGTCCCTTTGCTCCTAAATATTTCAATAAATCTAAATAACAAGGACATTATCTTATATAACTACAGTACAGTTATAACACTGATACAAAACTCTTTGACATTTTGGGCTGGATATATCTTTGTTGTACAGAAATTCCATGTACACTGTAGGCTATCTTGCTCCATCCCAGGCCTCTACCTACTAGATTCCTATATCCTTTCCCACATTAAGATAACCAAATATATCTCAAATTTTAATTTTTTTCAATTTTTTTTATGCTTTCTCTTCTCTATATTCAAGAGTAAATACACACTATTCAGTTATACCTTTTTTATTCAGTATAATTCATCATCCTTTTGTGTTTCTTGACATTTTTAAACTATAAGCCAGTTCTGTTGAATGTCATTTAATGTGGGCTTCTTTAACTCTTCCTCTTCCATTCAGGAGAGGCTTTTTGACAATGAACAGTACAGAAGTCTCCCTATGTCCTCCTCCATGTATCATGAGGAGGAACATCATGATAACTTTGTTTAGTCAAGGTGGTTTCCATCATAAAGTTATTTTTTTTTCTTCATGATTAGTAATTTGTAGGGAGATACTGACACTGTAAAATATCTTGTTTATCAAACTTTTACCCACTAGTTTTACCCACTAGTTTTAGATCCATCCTCCATTGCCCCCACCCTCTCTTTAACTCAGATGCCAACATTTTATCAACAAATGGGACCCTGGGCACACCCGTGGCTCAGCCATGTAATGTCCACGGTCTCGGGTGTGGGGTGGAGGGGAGAGTGGTGGGACACTAAACATGGAAGATAATGGAGGAAAAGAAAAAGGTAGTGGTGGGGAGACCCTGACAAAACAAATTTTGAAAATACTCAATGAAAGTCAATCATGAAGAAAAGTCAAGAAGAAAGAAGATCCATTTTTTACTCATGTCTAACTAGATGGTATCTCACTGAAAATAACAAGAGAAATTAGATGAAACTCTTTGTCTATGAAAATGAGTGGGAAGTTATTGAATCCTGACTAAAACTAACAAATTGGTTCTTGTCAACAAACTCCAAGGTACTTACTAGAGGTCGTTCCAGAAGTCATTATAAAAGAGGAAGTTCATTTTTAAAAAAGCATCTTTTAGACACAAATAACATAAAATTCACCCTCTTTAAAGTATATAATTCAATAGTCTTCAGTATATAGTTGTACAACCAACATCACAATCCAAGTTTACATCTTTTCTCATGACTTCAAAAAGGGAACACTGTAGTCACTCCACATTCCACCCCCACTCCCAAAATCCCAGAATTTAAGACATTTCATATAAATGGAATTCTATAATCTCTGGTCTCTTCTGAGTAGATTTTTTCCACTTAGTGTGTTTTCAGTTTTATTACTTTGGTAATATTCCAATGTGTGCATATACTACATATTGCTCATCCATTCACCAAAACGATGGTCATTTGGGTTGCTTACACTTGTTGGCCATTATGAATAATTCTGTTATGAACATTAAAGTACAAGTTTTTTCACGGATGTTTCATTTCACTTGGGTCTATAACGAGGAACAGATAAGGTAAACTATGTTTATTGTTATGGGGACCCACCAACTATTTAGCAAGTGGTTTGTTACATCACCTTACAATTCCATAAGCGACATATAAAGGCCCAAATTTCTCCACGTTTTCCAGTACTTGCTGTTGTCCTTTGTCATTCTTGTGCATCGTGCTTTGACACGATTCTGGTTTGCATGTCCCAATGAATGGCAATCTTTTCAGGTACCAATTGGCCCACTTGTGTATCTTTGAAGAAATGTCTACAGACCATTTCTTAATGGGCTATTTTAATTCAACTGTAAGAGTTCTTGATATATTCTGGACACAAAGTGACTTATCAGATAGGACTTGAAGAAATTTTCTCCATCTGTCTGTTATTTTACATTCTTGATAGTATCATTGTTTTAGATTTTGAAATAGTTGAATACACCACTTTTTGTTCCTAATAATTTTGGCTTTGCTTAACCCAAGGCCGCTGAGATTTTTCCTGTTTTTTTTTTCCTAAAAGATTTCTACTTTTAGATACATGACACATCTTGAGCTAAATTTTTTTTTGTTTTAAGATAGTAAACCCAACTGCAGTCTTTCAGATGCGGTCATTGCTTTCTTAGCAACACTTATGAAAGTATTTTTTTCCCATTTAATATTCTTAGCAAAACCCCGCCCCCTCATTTTTTGGGGGGTGGGGGGCACCCAGGAAGAAAGGAGAAAGAAGCATCTTTATGTTTAGTTGCTCACACTGGTTGCTCCCCTGGGTCTGGGACTCAAACCCAGGTGTTCCTTTGGAGATGACCCAATGAGTGTTCCAACAGGATGCACCCTTAGCTTAAAAAAAAAAAAAAATCAATTGGCCATAAATTTAAAATTTTCTTTTTAGACTATCAATTATATTCCACTGGCACATACATCTATCTTTGTCAGTACCACACTGTCTTTAATACTGCTGTTTCACAGTAAATTTTGAAAGCGGGAGGAATAAGTAAACCAACTCTGGCTTTCATCAAAATTTAGTTATTACTCTTCCCATGATTTTTAGACTCAGCTTATCAATTTCTGTAAAATGAAGGATTTTACAGATTGATCAAACGGTGAATCAACTCATAGCATGCTATCATCTTATTATTAAATATTCTAGTCTACAAATACGGAATGTTTTTCCATTTATCTAGGTCTTAGACATTTATTTCTACATTGCTTTTCGGTTTCCAGCATCCAAGCTTTGTACTTCTCATTTGATGTCTTCTTACAGTTTTAAAAAATTTTAATGTTACTCTAAATGGATTTTAATTTCATTTTTCAGCTGTACATTATTAGTGTTTGGAAATAATTAATTTTGTATACTGATTTTAACTCCTGCAATCTAGCTCATGAGTTTTAATAGATTTTAGCAAATCCTTTAGGATTTTCTGTATATTGGATATTATCATCTGCGATTAAGAGATGATTTTACTTATGTGCCCTGGTGGCTAGTGGTTAAGCCCAGGGCTCCAGATGGTGCAGTCCACATAATATTCAAGGACCAGGGTTCACAGCCCTGAAGGGAAACAACATTAAGAAATAAACGGAGTTAGCTCTACTTCCTCTATTGCTGACCTGCTTGCTTCCTCTAAATAATTCTTAAAAGTAAAAAGAAAAAAATAATTTTTTACTTCGTTTGCAATCTGGATACTGTTTCTTTCTCTTGCCTAGTTGCCCTGGCTAGAAATTTCTAATACAACATTAAAAGAAAGTAATTATAGTGGACATCCTTATCTCATTCCTGATCATAGGAAGAGAACATTTATCTTTAAGTACAATGTTAGCCGAGGATTTTTGTTCTAGATTTCTTTTATCAAATTCCCTTCTATTTGTGTTTTGAGTATTTTTTAGTCTTAAAAAGTTTTATATTGAAATACGCAGTCCAAAATCTGAGTAATCTGATAAAATATATGTAATTTTGGTCCTTTATTCTATTAACGTATTTACAATTCAAGTTTAGGTGCCAAATCATCATTGTGTTCCTGGGATACCTAAGTTTTTTGATTACTAATTATATCTTTTTAATTATAAGTCTTACGATTTTCAACTTGATTCAATTTTGGCTACTTGGTATTCTCTTACAACATTTTTATCTTGGTATGGTCATCAGTGGTGCCCTCTCTATCGACTTTCATAACTGAGTCTTAAGCCCTAAAGGATTTATAAATTTTGCTGATCTATTCAAAGAAACAACTTTTGGTTTTATCTTGTCTATTGTTTTTCTCTTCTCTATTTCACTTATTTCCACGCTACTCTTTATTCTTCCTTCTTGCTTAGTTGGTTTTGTTTTCCTAGTTTCAGAAGATGAAACGCTATTGATTTGCTTTCTTTCTTCTTTAATGTTGGCATTCAGAGATACAAATTTCCCTCTAAGCACCGATTTAGCAATGAATCATAAATTTTGGCGTGTTATATTATTTTTCATTCATCTCAAGGTATACTCTCATTACTTCTTCGACCCACCAGCTTAGATAGGAGTGTCTAATTTCCATATAAAATCAAATTTCCTTTCCACCACCCACAATTTAGTTGCATGATGAAAAACTTACTTTGTATGATTTCGATCCTTTTAAAGATAATGAGGTCTGCTATGGCAGAGTATATACTGCCCTAGAAAACATCCCATGTATACTTGGAAAGAATCTACATTTTGTTGTTGGGTGGAGGTGTTCTCTAGATGTATTATATTAGGCATGGTATTCAAGTTTTTTATCTGCAGTTTTGAATTACCATCTGGAGTAACTTTCTCTCAGCCTAATTACTTCCATTAGTAAATATCTCATTAAGGCAAGTTTGCCAGCAACAAATTCTATTTCTGCTTTTTCTGAGGATGTCTATTTTACTACAGTTTTTAAGAGACAGTCTTGTTGAATCTAACATTCTTAGTTGACAGACATTCCTTTGCCCCAAGTAGTTTGAATACGCTAGTCTACTCATTTCTGGAATCTAGTTTTCTGAGAAATCAGCTGTCTGTTTTATTGGGGCTTCCTTGTACATGAGAAGCCATTTTTCTCTTAATACCAGTAAGATTTTTCTCTTTGACTATAATGTCTCTGCATCTTGACCTCTCTACCTTTATTTTACTTGGAGTTAAGTGTCAAATATATAGGTTTATGTCTTTCATTGAATTATGGAAAGGCTTCAGCAATTATATCCTTTTCTGTCCCATTCTTTTTCCACTTATATCCTTTTGATACTCCCATTACATCTATATTGGTGCTCCTAATGATGTCGCACATTTCCCTAAGATTCTATTCATTTTTCATCCTTTTCTCTATTCTTCAGAATGCATAATCTCCATTGTTCTATCTTCAAAGTCAATGACTGAGTCGATCTTTTATCCTGCCAACCTATGGGTTGTTTATGGATTAGTCTAAGTCCTTTAACAATCAAAGATTATGCATAAGTCTCCCCAACTAGTTAGATTTTTACTATTTACTACTGAATGTGTATGTGGGCTTGGAGGCCACCATCACTGCTAATAAAGTTCGTGTTCAAATTTTGTTTCATATTCAGTCAGGGACTAGTAGCTTAAACATTTTTTCTAAACACTCCTGTGAAGGCATTGTTAGGTCTGTACATAGTCTTTCAGACTGCCAGGGATATATGCAATTTTATTTTGAAGACTAACTTGCTAGAAGTTGCTGCTGGGACAGGATAGCTTATGTTCATCCACCGTTTGGTCAGATGGTAGATTTAAGTCCCTGTGCCCAGGAGGATTCCTGTCTTTTGCTGCTGTATCTGTGTTGATTAGGGAAGGTTTCAATCTGACCCATATCTTGTTCTCACTGCTTCTGAGCTGGTGCAGCCTAACAGCACTCTTGACCCCCGCCAAGGTTCACCTCGAACCCAGGAAGACTCATCTTAGCTGTCTCTTTACCTAGATCTGTTAAACTTATGGGAGGCTCTGCTGTTTTCCTGGGTGATATGAAAACATGGAGCTACAAGCACTCTCTTTTTTGGTAACGTCCTCATGATAAGTCCAAACACTGTCAGTCCCTTCAAGCTTTAACTGCTGAGCTCTTTAACTTCACATTTCATCTTTCCCCATGGGCACAACTTTTCTGTCAATACGCAGGAGCTGGAATCAACACAGCAGGCAGTTTCTCCCAGCGTGATACTCCTGATTCTATTGAGCAGTAATGATAATGTAGTGGGTGGTCGCTGTGGTTTTCTCAGACTGCCATTCATAAACTTTCACCTTATGAGCAAGCTGGGGCAGAGGTAACCAGGGCTAGAGTAAAAGCTTCTGCTCTCAGCAAGCACTGAGTCTCAGGCCTCAGTACAATATTGCCCAGAAAAGAGCTTCTCCAACACAGGACCCGGGAAAAGTAGATACACTAGTAGCTTGCCCTACTGAGGTAAAACTATAATCCTAGGCTTGAAACTGTGGGGAGAAGAAGCAATTTGTGCCTCAAATGCTACAGACTCTGAATGTTCTTTCCAAGAATTGAAAGATTTTTCTTGAGTACATATTTCCCTGTTTGATGAATATCATCAGGACAATTTCGAAAGAATTGAAAAGCTTAGCTTTTACATAATTATTTCTGGTTAAATGGTTGCTTTGTTAGGGAGAAAATTCAAAGTTCCTACACCCACCATTCCAGAAGCTAAATCCCCCTTTCTTATGTTTTTTATTTGCATCACACATTCTACATTTATTAGTTGGTATTTTCCTTTCTTTCATTATAGACTGAAAGTTATGTATTTTATTTGATGGGCTTATTTTCACTATTTTACCCAGTTTTGGCCATGAGTCAATTCCTTTGCCTTTCTGATACATCAACATGATTCTCTGAGTATTTTCTTTTTAGAATAGGATCAGCTTGTAATTTTTCTGCTAATGGAAACAGCCATTATTCCAAAAAGCTATAAACTTGATAAAATGGGTGATACCAGCTTAATTTTTTTTACTTACAAAGAACCAACACAAACTTTACACTTTATGGCTAATGTGTAGGAATGAGTCAGAGAAACTCAAAGATTAGTCCAAGATGTGCATTCTAACAGAGTACTATTGATTAGCATTCATGAAGAAATCATATTTGGAAGAAAAGTGTTCCTATAAACCGCCAGCACTGGATGAAGCAGGCTGAGAAAAAGTAATTCAAAGTGGCAGAAAGTGGTAGAATGCAAAAACATGATCTACAGATGAAGACAAGTCTACCAAGTCTATCCAGGAACCAAGAAAAGTGGTAAATAAAGTTTTCACTAAGAGTAGAAGTCAATACAATGGTGATACTATCCGTGAGGTAAAACTTGAGTGAACATAGGTGGAACTCAATAGACAAAACAAAGGAACAGATAAAACATAAAGCAAACCTTGGACACTTGCAACAAAACTGAGGTTACCAACAGGGAATGGGACAGTGGGGAGCAAATGATGGCAATGTCCACTAGAAAATGGTGACGAACACTTGGTGATTTGGTGGAGGGCAGGGTGTGTTGACATATACATGAGAAATGGGGACCCTATACAAATGAGTTTATTTTAATGTGAAAAAAATAAATATTTTTTAGACTGAAGAGTGAAAACACAAAGGTGACTTAATATTTAGCTGTGTGCACAAGACAAACTTTTAAAGATGATTTGACCGGTGCCTGAAGGTACAATAAAAAGCATACTGAAGAGAATTGGAATTAAGTTCATTATTTCATCTAAATAACGCTAAAACAGGAGGGCGCACCCTTGGTGGAGTAGCGGTTTGGTCAACTGTCTTTGGTGGAAAGCGCAGTCCACATATATCCCAAGAGCTGGGTTCGTTGCCCAAGGTCATGGTGAACAACCAATATGAACAACTAAATAAAATGCTTCTTTCTCCCCTCCCTCCCTGCCTGCCTGCCTCTGCTCACTTTCATTCCTGCCTGCACCTTTTCTTTAACACCACCACCAAAAACAAAAAAACAGGAGGTAAAATCAGCTGACCATACTCCCGAGGACATGACGGTGAAGATACAGTATCAGTAGAGCAAGTACTTAAGATTGGTGAAATATTTTTCAGAAATTGAGACTATCAGCTACAGAAGCCTGACGCTATCCTGCTGAGCAATATGTCTCACACTAAAAGGGATCCATGTAATACTTATTTTACAGAGGTACAAGTTGTAATTTACTTTAGAATTGAAAATTCAGAAAGTGGTAGTTGATGGTACCACAGAAGTGATTTAATGATATGAAATGTTTTTTAATGGGAGAATTTTACTTGATTTAAAAATTACTATCCTCTCCCATATTTAAAGATCCGTGGACTGGTCAGTATTAATCAGAAGAGCAGTGTAATACATAAAGAAAAGTATCAAAGTTAGGAAGGTATCAATAGATAAAGAAAGGTATCAAAGAACATAAGCTATGGAGTCAATGAATTTAGGAGAATATAGCCAGAAGGAACAAAACTGTAAGAGCTAGCTGTGCCAAGTATTGTTCTAGTATAAATAACTTGCCCGCAGTCATACAGTTAATATGCTTGGTTTATGTTTCACATATAGGCAATCTGACTATGCAGTTTCACTTATCACTTTGGAGTTGAGATATTGCGACGCCTCCTCGAATCTGACTAAAATGGAACAGAAAACCCTACACCAAGGCTGAAAAGCACACATACCATCTCCTGATTGCCCTTATAGCAGGAAGCCCAATCTGACGACATTAAGAAAGATGCCAATTATAAATTAAATAAAAATTATCCTTGAAATACGTATGATTTATATGGTTTCATTTTGCAGAAAGACCTAATTGACATCAGTGAGGGCCTTGTAACAGGAAAGAAGAGATTAGAACATAACAAAGAACTGAATTATGTTAAATTGAGCCCACACGTTTGATTTAACTATAAACGTGTTGGACTTCAACTATAAACACACCTCTGATGTCTCTCTGACTTGGGCTGCCTTTTGTACAGAAGACAAATCACTTGGGTCACATGCCTATACTGTCCTGTTTGATCTATCACATTGTTTAGGAACTTGGGACTGAAATGGTAAAGATCACTGCCAATCAAGGTGCCGATCCACTGTCTTGATCCTTCATTTGTTCTATAATCGATAGCCTAGGAGGATCCAGCTGGTCCCGAGGACATAAAGAATAAGTCAACAAAATCAGCTAGGGTATCCGAAGAACTACTATGTTCATGCATATACTATGTTAAGCGAAAATTTCATTTTTTAAAAGAACCTTGAGATTTTATTAATACCAAGAGTCTACTCTACTCCTCGTTTAAGTATTAGAAATATCCTAATTTTAATATATACTATAAACTTCTACAAATTCTACTATAACCTGTTAAATAAATGATAGTCCCTCCAAATACTATGTTCGAGTCTCTAACATGGGCAATACAGTTTTCTATGTCTGTGAACAAACCTGAGCTTACAAAGTAGATTGAGGGGGTGGGATAAGTGGTGAGGGGATATGAATTTGGAGTACGATAGGAATATATCTATACAGAATCCATCTCTATCTGACACTCAGATGTAACTGCTAGAGGGCAAAGAGCATTAAAAGAGAGCACCACATATTGCAAGTACTTAAAAACTGGCTGTTGAAGACACAGGAAATGTTACCCTAACATGTTTAAACACTTTGAATACCAATATAAACATCTGGATTCTTGTAGCCTCCCTATTTTCTAATTCTATGCATTTTTAATTCATAAAAGTCTGAAACAGCTACGAAATGTGAATTTAAGACTGTAAAAGAACTATAATATATGCATGAACAGATAGAGAAAAAGTTGCCTTGAAAAGATAAAGATGGCAGTAGTAAGAAAATAAGTTGAAAACTAGTCAAGTACATACTTAAAAGAGCAACCAATTGTAGAAAAGGCAGGTAGCGCTCCCAGGCAGTTAAGAAAAAGAAATCAGTTTAGCAAGGAGTGTAGAGAAAGCAAGAACTTAGTAAAAAGCCTTGAAATGCTGGCCTGAGTTCCCGTATATAATGAGAGTTGAAAGTAAAAGAAGATCATAAGCCCATAAAAAACCACAATTTATAAAACCAATTATCTTGCATCTTTCGAAATACAGGGATGAGAAATTGCTGTTATTTCCCATAATTCTTTTTAACTAACAATACATACCTCTAGCATAGAGTCTCATGCTTTCCATATAAGTTGCAAGGTTTTCTGCTACCAAAGTAACTAGGGCATGATTGTGCTGAAGTTGATTGATTAAGTCATGGCGATAAAATACATGGGGACTTCGCTGAGTTTGACTGAAACGAGAAGAACTTAACAATATAATTAGGCAATTAAATTCTGTTATAATCAAAAGAACTTGTACAATCTAAATTCTTAGCTACTAATTTAAAATTTTTAAATGGTTTTCTTTAATTAGATTTAAACTTTTGGCCATTTATTTCCTTCAATGACAGTATCAAGCAATTTAAAAGAATCGATGCTTCAAAATACAGCAGATCCCTCTTTATCCAGAGTTTTGCTTTCTGCAGTTTATTACCCCATCAACCACAGTCCAAAAATACTAATGCACAATATTTTGAGAAACCATGTTCACATTAATTTTATTTCAGTATATTGTTACAAATATTCTATTTTAATATTAAGTATTGTTGTAAATCTCTTACTCTGCATAATTCATAAATTAAGCTATCATAAATACACACTGGAAAAAATAGTATATATACAAGGTTCAGTATTATCTGTGGTTTCAAGCATCCATGGTGGGCTTCTGCTCTTATACTCTAATAGTACCAAAGTACTTATGAAAGTCTACATGATTATCTATAAAATTATAAAATAGAAATATTCCTTGCAAGATTAGAGCATAAATATTAAGCTGTAATTATAGTAAATAATTTAAATCAAAGAACAGAATTTCAGAAATATTTTGCTTATTAGCCATTCAAGGTACATTCTGAGACACTTGGTTTGTAGCTGTTTGCCCACAGATAACACCAGAAACCTATTTTGCTGCCTTCACAAAAACTTGTAATTCTCATAGCCATTACTATTCTAGTGAAGATGAGGTTCCTAGGAAATTATATAAACTACTGTACGCATCTGTGACATGAATTCATTTGGAAAAAAACAAAAAGTATTATTTTATACAATGAGCCAAGAAGAATTAAAACGACTCTTAAATTCTTCTGTTAATACGACAGATACATGTCTGAATTTTCTCCATTGTTTTCTCCCTACTGCATTCTCAATATACATAAATTTTGCGAGTCTTAGGGAAAAAAATGAGACAAAGTTCAACTTTTAAGCCCAAAATACATATAGCTTTTCTACGGCCTGAGGCACAGTCATAATAATCTTGAGTAATAAAATGCCTTAACAATCATTTAAGTTCATACATATTTCTTCAGATCAGGGAATCTTTATAAGATTATATGACTAGTTAAATACAAGGTTCACACCCAGGAACACTGAATCAACTGTGAGTAGTCTTTGTAACTACACTTAACTTTCTTTCCATTATTTTACCCTTTCTTGCTATAAATTCCAACTCTTCTAAACAGAAAACACAAGGACAAATTACTCCAATAACTAAAATTTGGTATATAAGATACATTTAAATAGTTATGTAACAGAAATTTATATAAAATAAATCAGATAAAAAACACTTGTCAACTTTCATCATTTAATACACTCAGACTAATCTTTGAAATTAACTTAAAAATTGTTTAATATAGGGCTGTTACTTTGAAAATTTCTATAATATCTGCAAGTTAAAAGAATATCAAACATTTCGGAGTGAACCAATTAAGGAAACCAAAAGGTCTATAAGAAATGTTAAATATGGGATGATAAAGGATAGATTCCAGACAAAATTAAATGAGGAAATGAGATTAATAAATTTACTTGCTGAAAATAAAAGATAATGCTGAACAAAGAACGTGAAGGCATTATCTTGATTATGCTTATCAATTATAGTTTACTTCCTCATCAATAAAATGAAGGAGGTAGATACGAAAAAATCTTTTGTTCCAAACTAAAACGCTTTTCCTAGATTTCTACCCCACTCTTTCTTACATCTGCTTTTACCAGGGGCTATTTTTAACAAAATACATGAATAAAAATATTGAAATTTTCTGTTAAAAGGCTTACCTCAAATTTTGAGGTGCTTCACCAAACAAACTACAAATTTCTCTAATTTGTTTCAATGCAGGAATTACCCATTTGTCATTTGTGCGAAGTTCTTCTATAAATCGATCTATCCACTGGATCTTTTGTGTGTCACGGTCCTTAAACAAACAATTTCAGTGGTTTATATAGATCAATACTCAGGAGAATTCTACCATCAAATTATTTTGAGAATTCCACAATAGAGTGTGCAGATTAGCATCACAAACACTATGTGCAAGTGCAGAAAAGAATTTAAAAAAATACGAAACAAAACCCTGCTTTCAATGTTTGACATTTACAACTAAAACTCCAAAAAGTAAAAAACCCTTATTATAAAAGCTCAATATTACATGGACTCAGGTATACACAAAAGTATACATCGTAACTATTAGGCATACTGAAAATTTGCCAGAAGGTAGGCATTTAGTTTTTATCCAATGTTTTAAGAGATACTACCATATAAGATTTCAGCAATAAAATGTAACCCTAATTGTTACTCTATATGGGTTTGTTTTTAAGCACGGTGAGGAAAAAGTGAAAATGTATATTTAACAACAACAACAAAAAGGGGGGGATAGCAATTAAGTTAAAAAAAATTCTCCAAAAATCAAAAATAAGGACATATCACATATATACAAGGGAGACAAAGGAATACAACAGATAGAAGATTAAGAATGCTATAAACTCAAAATTATTTCAAATATGATTACTTTACTTCTCATACTTTATTTCCTAGACTCCTTCCCCCACAAGTCAATATATTCGGAAATGTAAGTTTGTGTACCTAACAATTTTTCAGATTATTCTGTGTCTTTGTTTAATGAAATGAACTCAAGGTTCACAGGACTATTTGATATACTGAAAATATACTTAACTATTATGAATAAGTATAGTCAAAAACTATGTAGCATCTGAATCAGATATACCTTGAGTTTATATCCTCAGCATTTAAATTCAAGCTTATCAGTACACCAAACAATCTTAACAACAAGCAGGAAATTATTCAACAGGCTCATTTTACCATGAGTTAGAAGACACACACAAAAATCAAAATGCAGGGAAGCTCTTGAGTGATTTACACAGTGAAGGGAAAAAAAAAAACAACAACTTTTTACCTCTAAAGTCCCTAATCAGGTTTAATACTTTATTAACAACTTGGAAGTGGCATTTCAGCACCATACATTTGCCAATACTACCACTATAGAAATCGTTTTATTTATACTTTATCCACAAAAAAGACTACTTTTCAGATGATACAGAAAACCTTGATAGAAAGTTATATGAAAAAAGTCAATTCTTGAAGATCATTTAAAAAAAATGTTGGGGCACACACCTTGTGACTCAGGTAGCTTAAGTGCAGCCCATGTAAAACCCAAGGACCCTGGCTTAAGACCTGTGGTGGGGGTGGGCACCAAAAATATTATGATGTTGGAATAACCTAGAACTACTCTGCAGCTGAGCCATCATAATTGAGAAGCGTTAGAAAATATGAGCAGAGCAACACCTTACCTGCGAGCAACTATAATCGAGTATTTTTATGTGGGCACTGAGTGCCAAGTCCATAATATCTACTGGCACATCATCACTGTGAGCCAGATTCCACAAGAGGTTCAACACTTTGTGTGCCATCACACCATCTTTATCATCTTCTGCAAGACGCCTTATCAGCTCAAGTAGCTTTTCACGTTGCTTTTTACTTGCATTTGTCCAACTGGCCTAGAAAAATATTTTAAATGACATAAAAGCAACACATATTTTAGTTGTCACTACTTAAACTAGGTGTCAGTGAATTAGCTATATTCATTAGGAAAACAACATGGCTAAGCATAGAATTCTTCAAGTAACATCACAGAGATTACATTATTTACAGGGCAGACAAACTAGGAAAAAGAAAATTCTCTACTTATAGTTGTAGCAGCATCACTTGCCTCAATTCAGGAGAAGCCACTGCAACTCCTACTCCCTGCTATGACAACACCAAATGTCTCCAGGTACTGCCAAAAACAGTCCCCTTCTCAGAACCACTGGCCTTTGATTCAGTGTTAATTTTGACTTTAAAATTAGGTTAAAAGAGGCTTGCTCCAGTGGAGCAGGGTTGGGTCAACTGTCTCTGAAGGAGCAGGCCACACACCCCTGGGTTCAAGTCCCAAGCCTGGGGAGAAAGCAACTGGTGTGAACTAAGTATAAATCCAATGCTTCTTCCTCCTCTTTCTTTCTGCCTGTACCTTTCCTTTAAAAAAAAATATGTTAAAAAATAGCAAAGACTGATACACAAAGATTTTTATAATAAATGAAAAAAGCCAATTATAGGAGCAATGCACATTCAATATTTGAAAATAAAACTGTGATAAAGTTTATTAACCAGGAAAAATATTTTCTAACTTACAATGAAATTGTATGCTATTTTAAAATGCTATTTTAATTTGAAGCTAGAATATTGACTTAAGAACCCTGAAATGGAATAATGACCCCTCTAAAATGCTAAATATACAGTTAACACAATGGAGGAGGATGGGAGAGAGTGGAAGGTGCTGGTGGAATCTAGTAAGTAAAGATCAGAGATGTTTCTAGACAATATGAATAAAGCTACATGTATGAAGTTGTTAATCAATGTATATTGGAAAATACAGACGTCAACCTAATGGCAAGCAGTGTTAAGGATGATTACATAGACATTTGTAAAATGACTTGAGTGCATACCTGTGATTGTTCCTAGCCCTCTCAAAATTATTAAAGGAATATGAAAACTAAGATACAAGAGTAAAATATCAGATGTTACAATTAAGAACGTCCGGTTAACTTTACAGTAAGAGACAATCAGGCATTATGTGCCTCCTGAAGGAAGCACACATTACCATCTATGTGTTCTAAGAAAGAAAAAACTACCACCACTAAAAAAAACCTCTCTGTATCATACTACTGATATGGATACTAAAGCGACAATCAATTCAGTTGCTTCATCAAATAAATTGCAAGAAAAGGAAAAGATAAATGGGGAAATCATAAATTCAAAGGACGCAACCAATTACAAAGATTTAAACAAACTTCAGAATTATAATTTTTTTCAGATTTGAAAACATTGTAAGTTTTAACACTAATGATATTAAGGAATTGTGGTACATGTGACTATTATGTGGTGAATTTTTTCATGTACTTATCTTTAAGGGATATTTACTAAAATTATTAAAATTTGGACCACTGAAGACAGAATTAGGGCCACCAACACCATACCCCAAGCATATAACAGAGCTGGCCGTGCATAACAAGATCAACATCTGCAGATGACTGAGTCTATAAATGCAGAAGTCATGGATAGAAAAAAATCCACTTATAAGTGGACCCACTCATTTTAACAACACCCAAGTTGTTCAAGGGTCAACTACATATAGGAAAGGGAGAAGATCAATCAAGAAAATCTTTTCATCAAAGATGAGTAAAATAACAAATTACTAACTACAATAATTTTTAAACTTTTGAACTGATTAAGAACTAGCATTCAGAAATGTCAAGAACTTCAATGAATAAGCAAGACAAATATAAACAACCTAACAAGAGGAAAAAGGCAAAAAACTATATAGGAGAAAAGAAACATGAAAAGATGCTCAACCTCATTAGTGATCAAGGACATAAAAATACTACAATGAGACAATATTTGACATCAGGCAGATTATTTTTAAAAAATCCAGAAATCTGACAAAAACAAATACTGACAAGAAAGAATGTCATCCTTTTTTTTTTTTAAAGGATAGGTACAACGGGCAGGAATGAATGCAAGCAGGCAGGAAGACAGAAGGAGGAAGAACTTTATTTTTATTTAGTTGTTCCCCACATCTCTGGGTCTTTAACCCAGGACTTGGGATGTACATGGGACTGCTCCCAGATGTACTACACTGCTAGGCCACCAGGATGCACCTGGATGTGAAACTCTTGATGGGACTGTGAATTGGCCAAGTTAGTTGGATTAACAAAGATTTACTTAAAACTCAAATATTTGAAAACTAGATAATGTAAGTAAAGTCTAATCAACAAAGTTTCAATTTTTTGGTTGCAGTCTACAAAGAACTAAGGAACCTGGAATTTATGCTTTTGAATTATACTTAGCAGAAAGTTACAAGATACGCCTTAAAATATAGCTCTTCTTGCTAAGTAACAAGTGTTCAATAAACATCTAGTAAAGCCAAAGGGGTGGGGAGAGAATATATTTTCATATTTAGACTATTATTGTATTTAGACATCTAAGAAAGTGCAGGGAATATAATAGTTGACCACTTTTTTGTTCAATCAAGGCAATCATTGGTCATATACCACCATTTCTGAAGTCCTCTCAAGATTAAAAATGGTTACTAAGAGTACTCATGATGGACCCTTAGAACTTTCTTAGTTGCCTTTGATGTACTTCAATGGATGGAAAAAAAAGTATGCTTTACTTATATGTGCATAAAATATATTAAAAGATGTCTAATAGATACATTCAATAATTTGTTCCTCTAAAGTTGAATTTTTCCATAAGACAGTGACTTACAACTTTAATATACGTAATACTCATCTGAGAATCTTGATCAATATCAGACCATATATCTATCAACTGAGATTTAATTGGTATTAAATAACTGGTATTAAAATTGGCATAAATTGGTATTAATGTAAATACTTCTGTAAGTGTTACCCAGGTCAAAAATAACATGGTAAACAGCACTTAAGACGACAACTGGGTCTATCTCTGAAGCCTGGTAACAAATAGTTGAAGCACCTGTCCATTCACACGAGGAATGTGTGGTTTCGTTCCTTTCTTCAACTTACTGTTTATTAAACTCATCCATGTGCAGTTGCTCAAATTTGCTCATTGTCATTATTGTGAAGTGCTTCATTATAGGAACATGCCACTTCTTTATCCATTCTAATAGCAGCTTTTTGCTACTAAAAATAAGTCTGCTAACAAATGTTGAACATGTATCTCGAAGCACATATATGCATAAGTTTCCTTAAACTAT
Source organism: Solenodon paradoxus (assembly GCA_004363575.1). Lineage (NCBI taxonomy): Eukaryota > Metazoa > Chordata > Mammalia > Eulipotyphla > Solenodontidae > Solenodon > Solenodon paradoxus. Next base: position 43,429 of record RJWH01006306.1, read on the forward strand.
ATATTCAGAAGTCAAATGGATGAGCCATGAGAATCTTACACTTCTCTAGAAACACCAAACTGCTTTCCAAAGTTGTTATACTAAGTCATATTCCCACCAGTTGTCAGTATAATTATTTTTAAAACCTCCTTCATTGGTCCAATCTGGTAGAGTAGGGGTGGTCCCAGGTTCATGTCCCAGGTCCAGCGGGCACAGTAAAATGAACTAAAGTAAATAAAAATGCTTCTCCTTCCTCTCTTCTTGCTTGCTTACCTACTTGCCTTCATTTCTGCCTGCGTCTTTACTTTAGAGAAAAACTCCTTCATTTTCAACCTGCCCTGATGGCATAGCGGTTTAGTTCACTGGACACTGTCCACATATATCCCAAGGTCATGGGTTCAAAAACCAAGATGAATAACTAAATAAATAAAATGCTGCTTCTCCCTCCTCTCCTTCTGCCTGCCTGCCTACCTAGTCTTCATTCCTGCCTGTATCTTCCCTATTAAAAAAAAACAAAAAACAAAACAAAACAAAACTTTCAAAATGCATTTTCATGGCAAACTAGTGAAATAATGAACTCACTTCCTCACCCAAAACACAATGAATCTAGATACAGACAATGGCTTTTGAAAAAGAACTCTGGCTAAGGAGCCAGCGCACACACAAGGAAAGTGGTATAAAACGCTAGGGCGCGCCCTGGTGAAGTAGCAATCACCTGTAAAGCAGTACCTGGCCACATATCCCTGGGGTTAAGTCCCAGGTCCAGGAGGAAGCAAGCAGTGAGGACAACTGAATAAATAAAAGGCTGCTTCTTCCTCTTCCTGGCTATCTACTGGCCTTCAATTCTACCCACACTTTGCCTTTTAAAAACAAAAACACCACATACACATTGGAAAAGTCTAGACATGGTCTCATTAGACCACCACTCAGAAACTACACCCCAAGTCAGGCAGTAAACCAGTGATATGAAGTCTCTCCTCAGGGATGAAAGGCTTGTTCCAAATCAGATTCCCCATCACCTGGGAGCTTCACCTGAGAGGGGAGTGCATACATACTGGTGTGGAAAACAGAGGGCTTTTCCTTTAGAGAACAGAACTCTGAGCAGCAGAGATCTCAAGAGAGATGAAGGGAGCACAAAACGGAAGGATTTTTATTTGTTGAACCAAAAATTTCATTGGGAGGAATAAGAAAAAGGGTGAGCTTTCTAGGGAGAGCTTTCTAGGGAACGGAGAGGCTACTGGACATCCTTACCAAGCTCATTTGTCTGTGTGGTTCCAGCATCGACAGACATGGGATGGAGGGTCAGAGGGAGAAATCCCATTTCTCTACTATCAGTGGCATGGCCACTGGACAACTCATTCCTGTGGATTACCAGGATAGCACCTAACGTAGCACCTCTGGCACAGGTAGTTGGAGCCTTTCATGAAAAGTTCTTGGTAAGTTTTTGGAGAGCAGAACAATGCAGCAACTCTCTCAGGGATGATTCCAAGAAAGTTACTAGGGGCAAAACACCCCCCGCCCCAACCTGTAGCCTAGGGTGAACAGTGCTTGCACACCTGCCTGGTGGCAGTCAAGTTCAAGGTCTCCAGATGTTTTGGCAGCTAGTTTCCACTCACTAGGTCTTTGGGCTTATTGGAAGCAGACTCTGGACAGGCTCCCTTCTCAGGTTGCTGCCCAATCAAGAGATATTGCTGAGGGGTGAGCTGCAATAGCCAACTCCCACGGTCCATGGTAGGCACCTGATCATACCCCATACCTGGGTCCACTGTTGGGACTATGCTTTGTGAATGCCCTGGTCATGTAGTTCCTGGGTCTTTCCTTTAGACTATGCTTCAGGGGGGAAAATTTACTTGCAGAATACATTGAGATCATAGTTAGACCACCAATTGAGTCAACAGTTACAAATCAAGGCTATAAAGTTCAAACTGTGGAACTAGCCTTGAGGTGAGGTAGATGCAGATTTTACCCTTAGCCCAAGGTACTCTCAGGCAATAACCTCTTTACAATCTAAAGGCTAGGATCATGGTCTCTTCATCTAGTAGTGGCAAGCTTTTCCAGAGCTCCAGTCATTACGACTAGTGCAGAGGCTTCAGCCTACAAAGCAAAAGAAAGCTCAATAACCAAGCCATCAACCTGGGATTTACTTTAGAACCTGAAATTCCAACACAAGGCCATTGTATCACAGTAGGGAAAGAAAGCCATTTGATGTAACCAATAAGAACACACACAAAATACCAAACAAAATGAAGGGAGAAATTTATCCCAAATAATGGTTCAAAACAAAACTCAAGGGAAAAAAAAAAATTAAAAAAATTAAAAAAAAAAATGCAGATTTAGTTCCAAGAGGGTGCATTTTCAAGAGCTTAAGCTTGTGTCCTCCTCCCCACAGCACAACCAGGAAAACACTATTTGGCAACTATACTCTTTGAAAAGGGAGCAACATCTCCATAAAGAAAGGGGACATACACACCACAAAAGGTAGCATAAGCTGATTTATCTTGGTGCCAACATCCTTGGGAGCTATAAGGGCTTTCTCCAACAGTGAGCGTCCCCATTTCTGGGAACTGGCTTTTAGTCACTGAGCTGGCAGATGCCTTATGGGGTGGAAAAAGGGCTAGTGTCCCAGTAAATGGAGATGTGGCTTTCTTAAAGAGCTAATACTAAAGGCTGTCATTGGGGAAAGCCCCATGCCCCCAGGGGGCGAAGCACGGCCCTTTCTGCCTTAGCACACTGGTGCAGAACTGCTGGAGCTTACCTTGTCTTTCTACAGTCAAAAGACTGCCAGCCAGGTCAAGCAACATCCAAGCGCATAGCTGTTTCCCAGTAAGGAGCATTCCATTCTACCCCTCTCACAGGGTAAATAATTGGAAGGACTCCATCAAAATGACAGAAACTGCCAGGCTGTGGTTACAACAAAAGAGGTTCCTATCTGCTTAATACCTCCCAAAAATCCACCTGCCCCCCCCCCCCTCAGGGCTTATGTACTACCCCCGCTGCTGGAACTGTCACTCCTATGGAGGACTCAGGGACATTCACTAGAGAGGGTACTCCACAAAGATCAGTTCCCAGTTCTCTCTTTTCTGTGGGCTGTGTTGGGACTTTGGCCTGCCTACACACTAGGCATACAACTCTTGAGTCTCTCTCCATGGGCTTTATTGCCCATACCTGTGACTCTGGGGGAAAACCTCCACATCCCCTATGCAAAAACCAACCACATAGGCTGTACTCTTAGGTCTCAAAAAAGGGCTCGCATTAAGAGCTTCAACGAGTCCGATATCACACAACAAAACGAAGTCCAACTTTCCAGACCAACATGCATGTCTACACTGTGCAATTCGACACCCTAAGAGAAGGCCTTTTTACATCAGGGAAGCCTAACCCATAGAAATAAAAACAGAATGCCAAACAGATTGGAGAGAGAGAGAGAGAAATAAATGTGAAATGAACGAAAACCAAGCCCCATGAGAAAATCTGAATGCAAAAGACTTAATAAATAAACTATCTCACGAAAACTTTAAAGCAACAGTTTTAAACATAATGGCTAAAATCAGGAAAATGGTGAAGGAACAAAAAGAACTACAAGAAAGAAATCACAAGACAATTCCAAACACAATTCATGGAGCTAAAGAACACAACTGAGGGGTGAACAAAGAGGATAAACTACATAAAAATAAAGTTCTTTTTCCTCTCTTTTCCTGTCTGCCTGCCTCTGCTCACCTTCATTCCTCCTTGTACCTTTCCTTTAAAGAAAAAGAAAACCATTTTGTGAACACTACCCTAAGGTCTTATGGTCTTGATTCACAAATTCAGCAATCATTTGGCTTCTATAATCCCAATACAATCAACTGGAGAAAGACCACTGTCATAAAAAGTACTTGATGGTACCAATGCAATTATGCTTCTTGGGTCTCCTGAGCTACCCAATGAATTGTATTTTCATTTTAACTGTGCACATCACCCCAGAATAGCAATGTACTGAGTAATCCTTTGACGTACACACTTTTTTTTCACTGCACCCACTTACCTGTCCCTGCTGACCTAAAGTTCACTGCAACCTATAATAAAAATAAAAACTGCTAAAGGAAAGAAATCTAAACTGTCATTTGAGTTTTTAGAGGAACATTTTTCCTTACTATGAGGACTGTGATAAAAATGAACATCATCCTCTCATTGGAAAAATGTACAATGGCCTATTCCTTCATGTCAGAAACGAACGATTTTTAAAGTATTTATTGGCTAAGAGTAAGTCACAAAACTAATGAATTCTATTAAAATGGAAATATTTTACTATAAACTATTACCTTAAAGCAATCAAAGAGATGATCAAGTTGTTCAGGAGAAAAATCCCATGCCAACTTTGCCAATAGATCATGCACATTCTTTACAATGGCTTCATGCTTCCCCGCCTATTGAAAAGCCAAGAAAAAGCAAAAGTATAGCATATTAAAATTTGAACAGCAGTGAAGTATTATATTGTCTGCTGACAACTTTTAATTATAGTATTCCCATCTCCTTCATCTAACTTTAACATTGAAAAATTCCTAAAATTTTAAGTACTTTCCAACTGCCACCTAAAAGCTGACAACTGTATTTCTTGATATACGTAGCTAATATACACATTGGGAATTCACCTCAATCTTTAGCAAAGTTTATGGAATATAATGTGCCAATTTAAATATCCCCAGTAGGAGAAAAATAAGGGACACCGATAGCATTTTCTTAACACTGGAACTGTAAGCACTCAAAGGCAAAGCCGAGTATTTTCTTCACACTGGAACTGTAAGCACTCAAAGGCAAAGCCGAGTATTTTCTTCATTTCTATAAACTAAAAAAAAAAATCTAATCTGGAAAATACTTCTCAAGAGATCCATGAGTAGAAAGCTGTCATTAATATTATCAAAACAATCATATAGTTTCTAGTGCTGAAACCAAAAAGACACATAGCCTTCTGAAAAGCTATAAATTCTTCGGATTATTATGGGTCCTTAAAATAATCTCATGATTTAACTCTCCTGATAGTCAAGTTTTCTTTGCATTAAATTTATGAAGAAACCATTATAGAAATCTTATATATTCTTTGAGTAGACATTATTTTATTGTTCACTTCTTATTTAAAACTAGCTAAAAATTGCCAACTTTTCTAAATGACAGGATATTTTTATTTTTAAAATATTACTGGCTATTTCCAAAAGATTCCTGACAGGATTTCTGAAATAAGCATTTAAACATACTAAATGTCTAATACAAGCCTTCATCTCCTTTCATAATGACTACTATATTTGTTTTTCACTGTCTTTTAAAAACTAAACAACCACTATCTTAAACTCCTTACCTGTGCTGCCCAGATATTATCAAGATCTTGTAAGGTCAAAGCTTTTTCTTTGATGACAAAGCGAAGTATCTTCTCTAATTTTTCTACATACTGTGGTTGATGAAGACTATCTCGCAAAACTATGGATAAGATATTGTTCTGCTGTATCCATTCCTAAATTGATAAAAACTTGTTTCAAAGTAGAAACTAAAACACAAGTTTTTAAAAAACAAAGCATTGTTCACATTTCTATACTACTTTAGCAGGAATGAAAATACACTTAAAATATAATGCAATAACGTAACATGACTGTTGTTTTAATAAAAAACGAATCAAATAATTTCATGGAACTTACTTTTGCACATACAGAAATGCTTTCGTGAATTAGAAACACTAAAATCATTCAAAAGATTCTACTACAGCATTTATGGCAATATCAACGGTTATTTATGGTAAGGTGGATAGAAGACTACCAAATAATAAACTATGTTATTAGAAAAAGTTGTCAGGATTGATAGAATCATAAAATAATCCAAACATCTCAATTTTAAGGCTTGCTTTAAAATATTATACTTTCAGTAGCATTATTCTAATTTTTGCCTTAAGTTTCCTACTCATGAGAGAAGAATCAAAGGACTTACTGCCATTCGTTCAGCTGTGAGCCACTCTTCCTCCTCAGGATTACCATGCCGATGTGTGTAGTATGACACACTGGATATCACCTTATTAACTTCATTCAGAGCATTCATTTTTCCATTGAAAGAAGAAATCTGCAATAATCTGTAAGAGAAATCCAGAGCTAAGTATGATTCTAAACATTCACAAATACTTCAAGAGGTAAATATCTTACCTAAGTATCATTTTTAACCTAAATATTTCTAAATTTTTAACTGTTTCTTCTTGTCCTGGTACCCTGGAAGCTAAATTCTTCAAAGATTTAATAATCATCGAAAGGGCATCATTTTTGGCTTCATTCTTTGCTTCTTTTTTCAGTTCTTCATCAGTTAAGTTTTCTAAAAACTGTGGAACCATTTCTATTACTGGAAGAAAGTACTTTTTCACTGTATGAAGAGTGAGAAACTCATAGCATTGTCCGAATGGTCTGAAATAAGAAAGACAAACTTGTAATATTCAATTTCTTCAAATAAACTAGGACTGAATTCAGACTGTATTACATTATAAAATCCATGTTACCAACTTAAGAGTAAAACATAACTGAAAAGAAACTCAATTTTTATCAAGCAATAAAATAGTAATTTCTATAAGTGCATGAAAGATTCACTTTAAAACATAACTTACTTAATAAGGGCTGCGATTATTTGAACGTTTAATGCGGATCCATTAATAAAACGATCATGCAAAATCTGGAATCCATTTAAAGTGCCAAATTTGTTGAGAAGATCCACTAACCAACCCTGTAATACAGTTAATGAAAAAAAGTTAACTCCCTTTATCTGAAGTAATTTCTTGACTGACACATACTAGGAAACAGGAAATTCAGTGACAGAAAATTATGACAAACCACTTTGAAGAAAACCACAAAATATAGTGATCCTGTCTGTGAGATTGAAAAAAGCATTTAGTAGCAGTACAGATCTGATCAGTAAGGCACAACCGTGTGCTCAGACCAATATGGTTGGTGAATGGGTATAGAAGCCATGTTTCTATTTCAGAGACCCCATCCTATCAGAACACTTTATTATCTGAAAAAAATATTCTTAAAAATATAAGGGAGTAAACAAGTGATTAAAACTAAAAAGGAAAAGTTATTTGGTAAACTAAGAAAATGTCTGAATTTTTTTTTTTAACTGTAGTAGCAAATAAAGATCCCAAGAAAACAATCTTAAAATCTAAGTCAGATATTAAAAACTACCCCTAGTATTATCAGTATCTGTTGCTCCTAACTAGACCACCACTCTGGCTGTTGCTTTTGTTGACTCATATGACTGCATCCAGTTCTCATCTTAAATGTATCAAGATGCAACAATATGGACTATCTTTCAACTTATTCTCTAAAGGACAGCAGTAACTCAAAGTACAACACAATTGTGAAAGGCAATGAGTTTGTAGTTTTAAGAGCACGCCTATATACAAAAACAAAACGAATTAAAAGATATAGATATAAGAAACAAAGTATCTTAAATATTATATCCCTGATAACCTTTTATACCTTACCTTCTTATAAAAGGCTACAGGTTAGAACCCACTGAAGGAAAAATGTGAGGGAGGTAGTGGGCACGACCCACACCATACAGGAAAAGTTCACTAAGTGTTAAGAAAAAATAATTTATATAGTTAGCTAAAAACAGGCACACCTTGATGGAGTAGTGGTTTGGTCAACTGCCTCCAGCTAAAGCATAGCCCACATACAGCCCAAGGACCTGAGTTCACATTCAGGACCAGGTAGAACCACCAAGATATACAACTAAATACAAAAAATAAAGTGCTTCCTCCTCCTTTCTTCCCTTCCTCACCTTTATTCATCCCTGTACCTTTCCTTAAAAAAAAAACAAAAACAAAAACAACATGTCCAGGACAAAGAAAATGTTACGTAAAAGTTTAACTTTTTAAGAGACAATATGGTACTAAGGGTAGTTCTGATATGATTTTGTGAGAATTTAATTAAATATCTATTAAATCTACTACTACATTTCTATACAAGTTCATTATACTATTTTTCTACCATTTCAATAATTCAAAGTAATTAAAAATCTGAACACTTAATTCACCAGATAGCTTTTGGCAATTTTAGGAAAGTACATACTCGTGGTGTGCCCTGATGGAATAGTGGTTTGTTCAACCACCTCCAAAGGAGCACATGCTACATACCCCTAGGTTTGAACCCTGGGTTGGGGGAACAACCAATGTTAACAACTAAACAAGATAAATAAAAATAGTTCTTCCTTCTCTCTTCCTGCCTGCCTGCCTGCTCGCTTTCATTCCTGCCTGTACCTTTCCTTTTTTTTTAAAGGAACACTCATTATGTAATGTTTTTTACTTCTCCAGTAACTGGAATGAGACTCTTTAAGAGGGTGATATACTCAAGAGTTATATATAACATACATATATTATGTAAAATAATATATGTGCACAAAGTAAAGAAGTAGGCTAACACGAATCTTCCCATATTTTTAACTATGATGCATGTTTAAGCTATTAGGAATACTCAGTAATTAGTAAGACTCAAGAATCAGGCTTCAATGAAAGATATAAAAATATCTTCAACTAGAAACCACCCTAACTCAGGTTGTTCCCTGTGATTCCTTACAGATTATTGACCTATGGGGGACAACGATTACGATGATGACAAAGTATCTTGGAGATTGCCAATATGTAGTGATTAATTTCATTTACTAAAGTAAAAAAAAGTGTTAGGCGGCAGCAATACAAACTAGAAAATATCTGAAAATCTCAGCTCTAAGCTCAATGCATTTTGATAATTTCAACTTTTAATAGGAAAAACCAAGCACTATGTGTACTATGTTATTTAATGGTATAATTATCAACTAATTTTTAATTATTAAACAATAGCTTAAGGATACAATTTTTAATATGTATACTTTACACTGGTAAAGAAAATTTATACTGAAGAACTTTTACATTTATGTATAAATATATAAATTTCAATTCAATTCAAACTCCTTAAACCTGTTATGATGCAATATTCCTTCAATTAAAAAAATAAATTTCATTGACATGTGTTGTTTTACTATTTTGCTTTCATTTACAATTTTTCTATTAAAATTTATTATAAGGCATTTATAGGACACATTTGATTTTTAGAGTCAAAATATTAGAATGTCTGAAATGATCATGGTCTTGGTCAAAGAAACAATCTCTTATTCCACTCTTATTTAAAAGGAAGAAATTATCTTTTATATTAACTCAAAGTATTACTGTCTCCCAAGAGGTGAGGCAGAAGACATTAGTGACTGACTATACCTGAAAAAGCTTAAGAAAAATTAGGAATAATTTTGTCTACTGTAATTCAATAAAACAATTTTAAAAAGCTAACAAAAAATAATTCAGAATACCTTTAAGAGTAATATGAAATCACTCTTGCCCATGATAACAGGAGGTTCAAAACAACTGCTATGTTTAATACTGAAAATAACAAGCCAACGTACTTTTGGTGATCGAGGGTCTGGAGAACGAGCAAAGAGTTCATCTTCAGGCAACTGAACACTTGACGAAACAGATTCACATGGACGGGTACCATTGTAGATATGGAATTTGCAATGAGGATTTAAGGCCATGGAAAGAAGTTCTAAAAGTGGAAACCAGTCTTGGGATAACTTGGCCACACATAGCTCCACCAGGCGGTGAGTGTTGTTGATAATACACCTCTGTTATATAAAGGGGAAAGGTGATTTATAAGATGAAAACGTTCCAACTCCAAACAGGTATCTTCCTACCTATCTCATTAACAATCTCTTCCTTTTCTGATACTGATCATTTGAATTATGTGTAACTTCACTAATACTGGGATCAAACTAATATATCAAAGACAAATTAATTTTTACTTTATAATAAGTAGTACCTAATTTCAAAACCCATTTGCAAAGGCTTACAAAATGATGGTGTTATTCTATGTCCACAGGCAAGATGCAAATTACCATTGTTTTCTCTTTGGAATTTTATACTAGAGGCAGAAATTCTAAAACCTAAAAAACTTATAATACAAGATGGAATATATTTGCTTATTTAAGCCTCAATGCAAAAGTCTGACACCATTTCCAAAGTCTCCATTTCTACACTTATAGACTTACACATGGTAAATTAGAAGATGTTGTGATATTTACACTGGGTATATTTGGAAATAGTTCAGAACGCAAAAATACCACAAATTATGACTCTTCCCATAGTAAAAACATGGAACTGAGACTTGAAGTAATGATATCTCATCACTCTAAGACGTACAGTATTTTCACATAAGATCTCTACAATCTTATGCATCTTATAATCAATGCATAGTACATTTTCTTAAATGAAAGGAATTTACAGAGAGGAACTGTCTGCTTCTGTCAGTCAAGTGTGGGCACCATCAAACTGAAACCACTTTAAGTTCACCATTTGAGGATTTTCTGTATTACAATTATAATTTGAATGTAGACTACAAAACTGAATGGTGACTTGTTTAAATTTCCAGGAGATTTTTTTCTAGCAGGTGCCAAAACATGCAGGTGTCTCTGCTCTTTCTACATGTAATTTATTTCTTTGCATTGAACCTTTGTGTCATAGATTATATTAAGATTTCCCCCTTAGTGATACATAAAATAGAGGCAATCTTCACAATCAAGAATATATTTTCAATGAAATGTGGTAATCTACTTAAGGTCACAAAGTACTTGAGAAGTCAGGTGACGTATTAAACCAGTTTTCTAATTCTTAAATCTCATACTCATTCTAAATGATCATTCTGTCTTCAATAGAAACTATAAATTTTAAGTATTGCTAAAATTTTCTCATTTTTAGACCCTTTAATTCAATTAATCAAATATATAACCAAATGTGTACTTTATACATACATATGAAGACTCAGACTTTACTGTGTGTATCTGATTTTTAAAAATCAAATGCAAGACTCACATGAATTTCAAACTTCCAGCCACTCACTGCCTCATCTGTAAGAATTTTAGTGAATGATATTGTTAGTCCATCTCGAAAAAATCGCTGACATGCTTCACTTTTTACATCAAGACCTTAAAGAAAGGGGAAAAAAAACTTAATGCAAACAGTGCTTCTTTAGTTGTTTTACAATGTCCAGTTACATGACAAAAGGTAACTTATACTACAAGTATTATGAAAGATCCTACGTGTCAAAAAGGTAACTGATTTACAAACAAAAAATAATTTCCAATGAATTTCAAAAATACTTTATTGTCTAAAAGTATACTAAACCAAGAAAAGTTAAGATGAATTGATTAGTCTATAAAATAAAATTAGTGGTTTCCAGAAGGAAGGGAAAGGGAGTGGGTAAACTGGATCAAAAGGATCAATTATATATGGTGAGGGAAGAAGTAGACTGCTGACGGTAAACAATGCAATACACATAGATGCAGAATTACAATTAAACCTATATAATGCCATGATGCAATGTCCCTTCAATTAAAACAAAGTCACTGGCAAAATTATAGAGGCAATAAAAAAGATCAGTGGTTATGGGGAGGTGGGGATGAACAGACTGAGCACAAAGGATTTTCAGAGCAATGAAAATACTGTGCATGATACTATAATGATGGATATAGTATACTTTGTTCAAACCCACAGAAAACACAACCCTAAGAGTGAACCCTAAGTTAAAACTGTGGATTTCTGATTATGATGTGCAAATACAGGCTTATTCTTGGTACAAATGTGTCACTCTGGTGGGGAAAGCTGGTAATGGGAGAGGCAGAGAATATATGAGAAATCTCTACATCTTCCTCTCCATTTTGTTGTGAACCAAAACTGCTCTAAAACAAGTCTTAAAATACAAGTCATATTTTTTTGAAAAAAGAAATTGAAAATATTTCAAAGTATAACAGAACCTAAAATACAAAATGTTTATAGGGAATCTAAATCATAGTATTTTACTCTAAACATAAACTTTAAAACTTAAAATGACATTTGACAACTGTTTTTTAAATCCTATTTTGGTGACACACTATCCATTTGGCATCAGTATTCTTATACCAAGTAAGATGAACTGTCCTTTCTTTCCTATTACTCTTTCACTATCTGAGCATCTATGTTTCTTTACATGTTTGCTTAATTTCATCTGATTTTATCATGTGCCATTAAACACAAAAAAATTTCTTCAACTCTTGAGCAAACCCACATAGTTCAGGCAGGTTAAGTGGCTAAGTTTCAGACCACATAAAGCCAAAGGACTAGTGTTCGTGACGTGGGGCCGGGGAAAAAAGAAAACAAAACAAAATGAACAATTTTTTTAAAAACCCACACAAAATAACCCCAGACGCACCCTGGTGGACTGGCAGTTAGGTCAGTCACCTCCAAAGGAGCAGTCCATATACATCCCAAGGACCTGGGTGTGTTTTCGGGGCCGGACAATCATTACGAACAATTTAATAAAAATAAAGAGCTACTTTCTTCCTCCTCTCTTCCTACCTGCCTGCCTGTACCTCTCCTTTAAATAAAAAAACTAACCAACTTTTAAGTCTTGCCGATAAAATGAAAAGCTATTTAATTTCATATATAGCATTTTTCATTGTACAAAAGAGAAAACATGCAAACTCAGTACACTTAAATAAATTTTTTGAACCTTGCCTAAAATAAACCAAGGTTCCAGAAAGGAAACATGGGAGAGTGTGGGATACATATCCACTGAAAGTCAGCTATTATATGAAACATCAATCAGTTTTACCCATCACTGTATACAGTCAGGATCTAAAACACACTTAGCAAAGAAGTCTTCAAACATTTGCTGAACTAATAAATAAATATGAAGAAAATTATAATCTGATCATGCATTTTCATATTTTATTAGATTTTTGAGAATAATAAGGCATTCTTTAAATGAAGGAGGGATAATTATTCTAGTAATTTTTAAAATAATTTCATTGTGATAATTACTACTGATACTACCATGGCCAACCTATTTCAGAAAAGGAAAAGTTACTGTCATTTATTTTAATCCTCAATACCTCAAAAATGAATACAGAATATTATAATAGCAGTTCTTTGGTAAGAATTCAATTGCATCTAAAAATATTGATATAATTCCAACATTAAGCTTCTATTTCTAGACAAAAGAGCAGAAGACCAGATTCATTTTCACTAGTTTTTTTTTTTTTTTTTTAATTCACAGGATCTCATCTTTCAAGTTTTTCTTCCTTTTAGAGAGGAAATCTTTTCTATAGATTTTTAAAAAAGCTAGTTTAAATACGAATATATATGAATTTTATGTATAATTTCAAAGAGTTCACAAACACCCTGGAAGGCTGTCCAAAGGATAAGAACCCCTGCTGTAGGTATATATCACAAGCCACAGTAAGAAAGCTTAGTTAGCCGAGAACTATATAGTGTTTGTAACAGAGAAAAAGAATTATCTTCAGTGAACAAGTGAAAGTATTATATCTAGTAGTATACATTATGGAAAGCACATCATCTATAAACTTACCCTTTTTACTAAGATCAATAGCAGCTTCTAAAAGCACTTCTAATTCTCCTTTCGGCAAAACAGGAACCACCCATCGAGGTCTAAAATTTTTAATAAAAAGATGTTTGTTGTTGTACACTAAAAGAGGCACTTAAATGAGTTACTAACCTTGCCATGAAAATGTTAATTTGTATTCAAATAACAAAAATATTAAAACAACAAGGTTGGCAAAATATCTGCTTTGTGGAACTAAGAACCATCTGCTATCTCTACTAACAAATTTTTTAAGGAAATATCAAACAAAAGCTCTAGCAATGGGAGGAATTATTTTAATGACGATATGATACAATGAAATGGATACCTATTATTAAGAGTTCATAGGAAAACGCTTTTTCGGGCTCCAGGTTAGGGGAGACCTTATGATGAACCCCTTACTTGTCTTCAACTTCCTCGCAAAGAAGAAATTTAAGTGATTCCTACCTCAATTCATCATTATCTATTAGCTTTTCCTGAAGGTTAAGTGAGCCATGGGTCTCCATGTCTCTAAACCTCCAGAGGCACCTCCTCCTCCCTTAAACAAG
>RJWH01006307.1:0-32017 GCA_004363575.1 Solenodon paradoxus
GGGGGGGGGGGGGGCTGCACCCAGGGGCTGCAGGAACCCGGAGGTGGCAGCACTGTGACAATGGGGAGGAGACGGTCTCTCAGAGCCTAGTCTGGAGGTCCCTACGACGTCCTGGGGGTAGGAGAATAAAGACGAGACAAGACTCCTGGGGACCGGACAGGGTGGGGCCGAGAGGTGCCTCCGAGGGACGCGTGACACGGCCGTGGCCCGGGGACCTGGAGGAGGCGCAGGTCTGTGGCAGCGGGAGCGCCTCAGGGCCCAGTCCTCGCACACGCAGGGCGACTTGCGCGCTGCTGTGACTGCCTCGACTCGGAACTGGGCGAGGACGCGTCCCCTGTCGCCCCGGGCGCCCAGGGCGGTGCCTGTCGAGGTTTCCCACGCCCTGGGAAGGTGGTGCTTTCGGCAGCAGAGGTGGTGGTGACCTCAGGCGTCCCAGGGGCGCAGAGGCCAGGGGGCGGGGCTGAAGGGAGGCCCTGGGGGCTGGCGCCTCTGCTCTGCCGTCCAGGCCTCAGGCCTGTGCAAGGACGCGTGGCTTCTCTGGACGTCTGTCCCCAAGCAAACACTCGAGGTCGAGGCGGCCGTCGTCTCCTCTCCTGGGGTCCAGACGGCAGGTCTCGTTGACGGCAGCGCCTGCCATGCGAGCAGCGCCGCCTGAGACTCGGGAGCGCCTTTTGGCACCTGTGAAGGCGCCTTGGGGTCAGGTCATTCGGGTAGCAAGGACGACTGTCCACTTGCAGTTGAAGAAAACCAATCAAACCTGCTTTTCGACACTCTCCTGCCTGTGATAACGGGACCCTCCAGTCCTGTCCGGAGACTGACGCATCTCCAGGGCCCTCCCTGCCTGCACAGCGTGACACGCCCTGGGCGCCGTGTGTCACAGCGTCTGATGTGCTCTCATTGTCGTCCTGAGCCTTTAACTCGTGCCTCAGAGGACCGCTGCTTAGTGACCGGGACACGAGAGGCGCTGATGGCAAATGCCAGTCAAGGGGAAACCACGATGACAGTCATTCTAAGATCTGCTTCAAACCGACTTTCAGACATCATTTGACCAAGAATTTCATGAAGCACAAAAAGATGTTTCTAGTGCTTCGACAGCCATCAAATGGGAAATACGATGTTCATATTTATATGGAATATCACGCCCAAATGAGAAACAAAACATCAGCTGAGTTTTCAAGACTGATGGCTGCAGCAAGAAAATACATCATTTGCGAGTGAGTGTGCGAGGGGACTGTTGCCGGGCCCAGCGCAGCGCTGCTGTAAGCGTCGCTCACCTGTCGGGCACACGGCGCTGGGCCCGAGCGCCAGGGGCACAGCCCTCCACGGGGCACAGCCCGTCTGGCTGCGCGTGGACTCCTGGGCGGGACCGAGACGCGAGGCTGCTCGCCTGGCCACGCCCGCTCCGGGCTGGGGGACGCCGGGGGACGCCGGGGGACGCCGGGTGCGTTCAGGGTGCATTGGGCCGTACAGAGGGCCGTGCTGAGGGTGTGACGCGGAGCCGTGAGGAGGCCTGGGGACCAGCCAGCGGTCAGCAGTCCAGACCTCTGGGCTCCCATGGCGTCTTCGGCGGGTGGAGACCAGGGGTCTCCTGTAGGTGACGGCACCAGAAGACCGGGAGCTGACCTCGAACTAGCCAGCCCCACGTGGCGGGCGAGGGCTGTCTGGACAGAAGGGCATGCGCCACGCACACAGATACGCAGTCACGAAGACCAGCGCACGGCATGTTTACGCAGAAACCCGAACGCGACGCCGAGGGGCTTCGTGAACAGACAGCGGAGAGGCCGGCGCTCACAGCGGGCAGAAACCCACGCGCGCCTTCCGCTCTGCTCGCTGTTGACGTTGCTGAGTGTCTTCCCGAGCAGACGTGCTCTGCAGTTTCTTGAGGCACGAAACAGTCAGAACAACAGTACTGAATTCATTCCTCATTTGCTGGCAGAAAGGAACTCAGAGTCGAATTGCCAAAGGGCAAAACAGAGAGAGGCAGGTCACCTCTCCCCGCCCGGCTCTCTGGGGCTAGGAGGGGACTTCAGGCTCCCTGGCCTACCCAGTGCCGGACACGGAGAGAGACGCTGCAGGGCCACAGGACAAGGGGCCCCGGGTCCGCGGCCCCACCTGCTCCATGGAGGCCCGGGCACTGGGCTGGGGCTTCTGCTGGACAGCTCTCTGCTTCTCCTTGGGACAGACTTCTGTGGGTTCAGGCTAAGGCTAACGGCCTCCAGAGACAGGGGAGGTAGCTTGTCCCTCTATTGCAGAAGCAACGCCGCAGGGTGGGTCAGCAGACACGAAGGTCACCGACATCACTGTACGAAAGCACAGGCCCACAGGTGGGGCTGCATCGGCAGTACACACGCTCCTGCCAGCCGCCCCCACCACTATTCCATCCGAGTCCAGAAACAGGGCCCTTTGCCTGCCAGCACGAAACCTGACAGTCACTAGAGATGCACCGTGACAGCACCCACTTTATAAAGAGCAGGCGGCAGGGGGACAAGCAGTGCAGTGCAGGGTGGCGCCGTGGACCCGGACGCTGGCGCCTGTGCCCATGAGCAGGCGCGATGGGCCTGGTGTGCGCCGTGCTCCCTGCAGGGACCCTCTGCCACACGTCCGGGGCACAGCGCCACCGCGTGCCCGACATCAGCAGAAGAAGGAATCTAAACGCTCAGACGGGCGAGTGCTTGTAATCGCATGGAGATGACACAAAGCACACGGTTCAGTTACTAACACGCACTTAATGGAAACGGTCAACTCGATTTTCCAGTTAGACACGAAGCTCATGCACAGAACCTTCTGGCTGCGATGCACAGGTGCACACATGTCGCCCTCGCTCGGTCTCTTTCTGTCCAGCTGCGCCCTCACTCTGCAGGGACATTGGAGCAGGAGTCTCCGCGCCGCGGAGCGTGCGGATGCGTCCACGTGGGCGGAGCGCGCGCAGCTGGTTAGGACTGTGACACACACGTGAATCTGGTCTCGGCCCCAAACACTAGGTATGTGCTGATCTCCAGCAGAAAGTGAGAAATTTTAAACAACACGATGCAACTATGTGGTGGGGTTTTTTTTTTTTTTCAATAAAGCCATCAAGTACGTGGCTTCAGCCACATCCTACATATTTAAATGCTTTATTTACAATGAAGCACAATATATTTACTCCGCACTACCGATGTTAAAGGTGCATCAGTGCAAACCTCCTCATCACGGGCAGTTTTCCGGGCTCAGCAGGGACAGAAATGGACTGCGCAGGGATGTTTTAAGCTCAGCTCCACTCCATGACCAGAAAGGTGCTGGGGGTTGTCCCCAGGACTGGAAAGATAGGGAGTAAGGAGACACAGAGGAAACACTCACCGAATCGGTCTGGACAGAGCCCTGGCTGGTGGGATGAGCAACACGGAACCTTCTGGAGGCGCCAGTGAGAGTCAGCATCACCGTTAGGGCTCCTCTCCTCTCTGTTACCTCAAGTCCCTGCGTGGCGCTGTCTGTAAATGGGTCAGTTTTGTGTCCTGTGCCAAGCGAGACGCTCCCAGCAGATGCAGCCAGGCCTTCCCGAGCCCTGCAGACAGCGTGCTGTGTGGTGAGCATCACGGGGTGTCCCCTGAGGATGCTGGGGCCCTGCTTGCTGGCAGGTCACCCCATGTGCAGCACGTCGGCCTCGGGGACCAGGATGCTCTGCCGACAATCCAGCTCTGCGGATGTCCGGCCCCTCTGGCCAGAGGCACAGGGCAGCCCCAGGCGGGCACCGTGCCCACCCTGCTGGGTGCATCAGAGCACCCAAGCAGCTCAGCAGCTTGAGGACTGTCCTTGGTCAGTGTCCGCTGCTCCAGACGCTGCTCTGCGTGGGGACAGTCACTCGGGGCCCTGAGCTGCAGCGCTGATTCTGACATAAGTGTGCAGGCACGTAACTTGGCAAGTGACGTAGATAAAACCACGGGAGGCGACCACGCAGCCACCACAGAAGTGACCGCAGGCTGTGCGGGGCTCCAGGCGCACCCAGGGCTGGGAGGGGACAGCGGCTCTGGGCCGAGGGCCACATCTCAGCAGAAGAGGCCGATGAGACGTGCACACCAGAACACCCCACGTGTGACGTGTGATGTGTAGACAGAGGCCAAAGGCACGAGGCGGCAGGGCAGGCAGGGTGGCGAATCCAGATTTGGGGTGGGAAGAGGCCTGCCAGGACGTGCCAGGTGCCCCGGCGTGGCTGTGCTGCATGGGCAGAGCTCTCAGATCGTGGTGGAGGTGCTTTCGGATGATGAGAGCAGCTCACACCGGGACACACGGCCCGAGGCTCACTGTCTCCGGTCCCCAGGAAAACGCGCACACGGCACGATGAGCTCCTGGGACGCACAGAAGGGCGGCGCTGCGACAACTGAGGACAGGAGCCAGGGACTCTCGGCCGTCGTCGGTTCTGGGAAGCGGATTGGCGATGTCCACATACCATGTGACAAAGCACCCACTGCCCAGGAAACGACACCACACGGTCACACCGAGACCTCTGTCCCCGACAGAACACGTGGCCCCGGCCACGCACTCCTACAAGGACAGTTTTTCCTGTCATCAGTGTCACCCCTGAAAAGTGACCGTGAACGTACTGCATGCAATCCTGGCTCCCGCCACGCGGCGTGTGAGCAGTGCCTGGATGACCTCCTGTCACAGGGGCCACGGGACACGTCTCTGCATTTGGTGGCCAGCTGGGTCGTTTCCAGCTAAGGACACTGAGGGTTCTAGTACCGATTCTATGACTTGCTTTCGCTCATCTCTGGATATAAAGAGTGATTTGGTGAGTATTTTTAGCCGCTGAAAACAAACCTCCTCTCTAGGGCGGCAGTTTCGTTTGCGACAATGCGAGCCCTGTGCTCAAACAATCTTGCACATCTGATCATTATGAAAATCAATAGCTGAATGATCATTTACCGTGCGCTCTGCTCTACTGATAATACGGAAAGCAGGTTCACGCAAAGGGCAATGAGCATTCAGAAACACCGAGTGGGTATAAGCGAGGTGCCAGGCGGAGAGGTGCGTGTCTACGGGGCTGGGCTTTCTCAGCGACGCGTCACGTCTGCGGCAGCTGCCGGTGTATTGACATCTGTGAATGTGGCGACGTCTAATAACGGAAAGGCCATTCCTTAAAGGAACGTGGCGTCACGTGGGGTTAGGTGGAGGTGCTGACGGCCTGCAGCTGTGCTCATTCACTCGGTGGCACTTGCTCCCTACCCGTCAGTACGAGGAGCCGGTGTCTGCTTTCTGCCGGCCTGTTCGTGCTCGCCCCAAGACGAGGCGAGGAGACCGCACTCTCAGGAGGGCCGAGCGGCCACGGGGCTGCAGCGACACCTTGAGAAAACAGCGCCATCGCTCATGCAGCTGGACGCTGTGTGGACAGCGTGAGCAGGTGGCCTCCAAGCTGTTTCTGTGTCACGAGTGTCTCCTCTTCCACAAGGCTAATTCTGACCGTGCTTATAAACTCAGGACGACTTTCACCCTCAACCTGGCATCCTGCGCCTTAATGACGCCGTCTCAGGTGGAGCTGAGACTCGGGTAGCCCCGATTAAAGCGCAGACTGGACCACCCTGCGCCCTCGTGTCTCAGCCTCTGCTTCCGTGTCTCTACAATGGGACAGAGCGCCCGGGAGGACATGGAGAACCAGGGCGGGGTGCAGGCAGCTCCCACACAGCCTCCTGCCGTCACCCGCGCTAACACCAGGTCGACACCCGTGTCCCGACCTCCTCTAGAGCCCGCGCTCCTGAAGGAACGACCACTTCTGGAAAACCCGCCACCGCGAGACTGACCCCGTGCGATCGCGAGCTGCTGGCACACTTCCCTGCGTGCCAGCTCACAGAGGCTGCAAAGTCGCCTTTCCAAGCGAGAACGGTGCGTCAGTTAACAATTCACCAGCGACAATGAACGAACTGAACGACAGGTGAATCTAAACGTGTGCCTCTTGGGCAGGTCCTGCAGCGGGCAGCTCCGAGGTGCCATCTGCACACTGGTCGGGGTGCGTGCTCGGCGTGAGTCGGAGGGCGCACAGCACCGAACGGGCTCTCACCTGCGGCTGCCGTCAAACACGGCCGACTCGCCCCGCGTGTGAAGATGCTCTGCGCACTCAGCACGAGCGATGTGCAGTGACGGGTGCAAAGCTGTAGATCCAGCTGAGAAAGGGAGAGTCTTTTACCCCTTTGGATAAAGCGCAACATCTTAGAAATCTTCTGAACACAGTAACCATGAGGAGTCAACCCGTAGAATTCCGTTTAAAGGAGCTCCTTTGTTTTTTTTCCTAACGTACCCACGCGCAGAAGCCACGTGGCCTACCAGTCGCTGTCGGTACCAGAACCAGACCCTGCCCCTGCGCCCACTCCAGTGTCAACTTGTCCCGACGCCCAGGCCGTGAGCCTGCGCACCTGCCGGGCCCCCACAAGGACACCCGCGCGAGCCCGGCTGTTTCACCCCACTCAGGAGCGCCACCGAGGGTGCCCCCTGGCATGGCGCGCACGGGCAGGTCAAGGAATGACACACGTGAAAAAGCGCTGCTATTTACGGAAGTTCAAGGCCGAACGTGCCCAGCAAATAGCAGACGGTCCAGCTCGAGCGGGGACATAACGGCCCCCGCACTGCGCCTCGCGTGGCGCCCGGCCAAACTTAATTGTATACAACTCATTTATCCTGACTTGAAAACAACAGATTCAGCTTATGAGAAAACAGATTTAACCAAAAAATTTCCCTGGGGAAATGTCTGCAATCGAGTCTTTTCTTTATGACTATGATTTTGAAACTGTAACCTGAATCAACTCAAATTACCATCAAACGCCCCGAATCAACTGTCAGGAAAGACTCCACCGCAATGGGCTTTAAACGGTGGGAGAGAAAGAGAAAGAAACCTGGGCACCTCTGTTTGGAAATCGGCTAAGAGATAATGTGCAAAACTCAAAACTTCCGAGTATTCATAAGATATATTAAAAAATCATTTACAACAAATGATTTGACAGCTGCAAATGCAGGATAGCACCTCGTTGAATTATAGAAACAGTGTGGATAATTACTTTTTCCAGCGCGCGGGCTCCGTGGACCGAGGTCCCGTCTGAATCCCCTGCAGCACCGCCATGTGCAGTGCTGCAGACCCCGCTGTCACGTCACCCCGGGTCTCTTCATCATCCACACATCAGTAAGAGTGACGAGAGGCGGCCCACGACTCCAGCAGTCTCCCTTTGAAGGATCCACACGTTAATTACCGCACTAATTATGGTTTTTGAATAACTAACTGAAGTAAAGCAGCCTATGGGAGGTGCAGGCATAACCTAAGACTGAGAAAATACTAGTTACTGAATCATCAGTGTAAACTGACACATGGAACAGGTTTAAAAGAAGTGGAAGCAGGAGATTTTAAAAGACAAGCCTCTTCAATAATTAGGGTTCCGCGGAGCAAAAAGAAATGTTATTTCTTAATAGCAAGTGCATTTAAACTGTTATCCAGGATCTGAAGGTAAGCCTGCTTAATTCACTGCTTCTTCTTTTGTTATTAGGAAAACATAATTGTTCCAAATAATTAGCACTAGAGTACATCACAAGCTGACAACAAAATTATAGAAATCTTCATATTCAGATCCCTCTAGCTGGCTATTAGGAACAGTTTCTGATCATAACCCATTAGTTGAAGTGCTGTGAGTTCTTGATTGCCACCAAATAACCTCAGATATCTGCCTAAGTTAACAGCCCCTATTTGTTCAGAGTTTTCTTGACAGTAAAGATGGCTTAGGGCTTTATAGCCGCCACGCTGACGCGTGGCCCTGGACGGTGCGCACAGAGATTAGGGGACACGGTGACCGGGACGGGGTTTCCAACACTCAGCGTCCACGTCTCTACGTGAAAACTTGCAGGGGACTCAGTGTGTAACAGGGGCGCATCCTGGCTTTTAGAGACTGGAACGACCCCTTTCCCACTGTGGGATGTCTGGATGCTCTCTCCTCTGTGCAGACACGTCTTCGTAACCTCAGCCGACAGGCATGGCGAGTCAGATGCTCCATTATTACACGCGCCCCACACCCACCCCCCGCCGGTTTGAACAACTTCAGCACACACTTTGGTTTTAATCATCTTGCAGTTGCTAACTAGTGTTCGGTGAGGCCGAAGAAAGAAACACGGAGGCACAAGAGTTCTGAAGACAGAGACCCAATTAACCGCTGGCCGGCGATCGCTGCGCTGACCTCCCGCAGAAAAGCCCAGGCAACATGGGGACGCGCCTGCTCCTCTGGTGGCCCGGCCAGCTGCAGGAAGCAGCACACTGATAAGCGAGCACGTGGCCAGAGAAAATGTGTCAGAATAATCCAGTCATCTTGTAATTGGTAGAGCCATGTGGAGTTGCTTTGGAGATCCTTCCGTGGAACAGCTTAGCTGGTAAACCCACAAAGCTTTGTTTGATCCCACGAGGGATAACTTTGATTACTCTGGTAATTAATGATGCTGGGAGTAATATGGATTTTCTGTTAAGATTTGAGTTTGAAGTTAATTAGTCTTCACGTTATGATTTGCTGATTAATTATGGATATTTAGTTATAAAGAGAGATGTTAATTATTAATCTCAAAAATCATCTAGTGCAATTAACTACAACTTTGACATCAGTGAAAATTCCCACTGAGTCTGACCTCGGAGCTGATCGATTCGGGGAGGAGCTGGGGCTGGAGTCTGTGCAGGGACTCGGCCTCTGCCCCTGGGCGCCGCAGAGGGCTCGGCCAGGCGCAGGGACAACCTCCATGGGGCGCGTCTGTGCTCAGACCGACGGCTGCCCAGCACCGGTCAGAGAGGTACCTCGGGGCCGACTGTGCCCAGAGGCATCGGCGCCCTGAGTGCCGCTAAACCCTGGGTGAACTCCGGCAGGGCTGCCACCGTCTTTTCGGCGGCGGCAGCAGCAGCTTTTGCGACTGTGAAGACAATATTGCAGAACGAGCACTAATTAGTGCTCTAATCCACGTACCTTGAAATCACCTTTGTGGTTAAAAATACTTCTTTTTCCTTCATCTTTCCCCTGATCTGTCAGCAATGCGACCTGTGTCACTGAAAGAGGGGGCGGACGCGATTCGGAGAAAAGGGTTAAACCCAGAGGCGGCGGCGCCACATCACTGTCCTGGAATTTCCCCTGCGATACCGACTCTGAACAGGGATCTGTTTACATTATCTCTAGATCATCTTGACAATATTTAGTCTCTATTTACCTAAATGAGGCAATATGATGATATTTATTGCTCCGAATGGCTAAATATAGACTTTTCTCGAGCACTCAGCACCGTGGTGGGAGGGTTTCTCTAATCTACATCTTTAAACTGACAAGCTGGAGAACTCCTAATGAATGCCTCCTTTCATCTGGATGTCTGTGTGTATTTGACAGTATAAATATTTAGCAATATCGGAGTCAGCTTGTGATTTTACCCAGATGGACTGATTGATGTCTTGGCTCGACGCTGCCAGAGACAATCCACGTAGTTATATAAGCAATTTCCCTCTTACTTCCTAAGAAGCAATTAGGTGGCCAAAGGCAGCAACCCCAAAATAGTGGGAATACTTCTGGTATCAGCTGACAGGTCTGAGGGATAAATAAAATATGGTACTTAAATTATTACCACTTTACTTTCATGAATCATGGGATTAAAGCTTTCACTTCTAAAGTACATATAAATTGCAGGGTTTCTTATATCTGTAATTTGCAAGAATCTAAGTTAAAATACCAGCTAATCAGTCAACTCACATTCACCTTGGGAAAAGCACCACCCTTTCTTGTCATTTTTGTAAATTACATGCCTAAGCACCAATGTTATTTTGAGAAGAAAAGTCGCTTGTTGTCAATAACATATATTGCAGTCTAGTTAAAACAACATTTGTTAAGATTTAATCGCAAATGTAATCCTCTTTTAAAGTTGAGACAGAATGCACAGAGAAATTCAAGGGACAGATAATAAATCATTTTCCTCACTCTGGGTGTGAGCAAGGTGGCTCTGATTCATTCAGGTACGTCGTTTTAACAACAAATGGGATACATTCTCTCCCCGGAACCATGGAGGCCTCACGCTCCATGACATTAATCCCTCCCAGGCCACAGACTTCTTTTTATCTACCACCATTGTTTTCTTCTATGAAAATCACAATGAAAATAAAACCCAAGAGTTACGGTGTTTTTCTCGCCCTCGCAGTAATCCAGTTGCAAATGTTGACGAGCTCTGCTGAAACCCAGCGCGCGCTTGTGGACCCCTTCACGCACCTGGCCTGTCTGGCCGCGGTGTCACTGATTACAGCAGGCACCTCCATGCACGCGACTGCTCAGGAGCAGAAACCGTGCGTCGCTCTGGTATCAGCAAAAGCCAGGTGTCCCTGCAGTGCTGCTGCTTCCCCACCCTCACCCGTTCCTGCCGCCTCGCGGGTCTGTTTTCTGTGAACTCATCCCCATCTTTGTAGACCGTGCAGTGACCCAGGAGAAAGGGCGGGCGAGACATTACTCTTCTTGACACTAATACCTGCAGATCCTGTTCTGGTGTGATATCGTCCCTTATCACGGGACATCTCGGTTAACAGAATCCTGCAGAGCCAAGAACTGGCATCAGTAAAGGATCCAGGGGCGAGCAGAGGCACTGCCCGTGGTAATCAGGTCACGCGAGATTCCCGGGACAGGCGCTGGCTCCAGAGCGCAGTGGCGCCAGGCACAGGGCTCATCGGTCATGCGCCCTCTGTGTAAGGCAGGCCCATTTCCAAAACACACTCCAGGTCCAGCATCGCCCTGTTGGCTGCTGGATAAAAATAAATGTCTCCAGCACTGCAGTTACGGGAATGCGAGCAGTAATACACTGGTCACTGACCAAATATAAAGGGCTAGGAGCTGAAGGGCACTCTATCGGTATCCATTCCGCTGGCCATCGATCCTTATGACGACAACCAGTATTGGCTTTGTCTCCTTATCCGAGGGCTAGGGGTATGGGAAGGAAATCATGGAGAACTCAAGATGCTGTATTACCCCCTGTAGATCTCACCTATCTCATCTTTCACAACTGCTGAACTTTGTGATCAAAGGTGAAAGAATATGCGTTTGGCTGAAATAGGTAACGACAGGGCTTCAGAAACACTGAATAGACAGCACCCTCCATCCCACCCCACTTTCTTTTTTAACCGGATATGACATTAGAATGGAGGATACAAAACACATTAACACTCATTGGCCAAAATGGGGTTCTCACAGCCCTGCTCTGTGTGTCACACGAGGGCCGCCAGGACGAACGTCCGCGGGGCTGTGAGAGGGGCGGATGAACGCCAGCGCCACCAGCGAAGGGCTCCACCTTCGCCCGCGGCCGGATGCTGCTTCCTTTAAAGACGGATGACAGCCCGTGACAGCACTCAGCCTGCGCCTGAAACGGCCGCACACCCTGTCTGCCCAGAGTCACGCAGAAGGAAAAACGGCCACTCCAGCAAAGACCCCAGCGTGTGTGCATAACCCCCGTGACGACACGTTCCTGAGACGACGCTGCTTCCTTCACACAACAGCGCTGTGCTCTAAGTGTCGAGGGCCGGACATGTGCGATACAGTGGACACAGGAATCTCACTAATACATCTGACAGTATTTAGGACTCAATGAATTTGCTTCATGAATCTGTAAAGAATAACAACTCTTCTACCTTCTACCAATGAGCCGAATTTAAAGAAGTCCATACAAAGCCAACATGGAACCCAGACTGATGGAAACATGTCACCAGCTGTTAACCCACATTAAAGACGAGGAGGCAGGAAACACCCCATTGGAGCAGATTACTTAGCAAATGCACTTTGAAGATGCTTCATGATCCGTCAACCTCTGAAGAAGCCCCAATTTCTCTGTGGAGTCACAGAACAGGGACGTGTGTGTGTGACAGAGTTTGGTTGCACAAGGCCGTTTAAAATCGTGGCCAAGTAAGTAAAGCTCAACTCTGATTATTAGAATAGTGGAAAATATGACTTGACTGGTCATTACAGCCCTGCCATCTTATCACATTAGATAAGTCTGAAGAAAATATAAAATAATAGCTTCACCATAAATATTAATCACCAGGTTTAATGTGATTATCTCGTGGGGGTCAGGGAAAGGAGATGGTAGGAGGGCTCAATTTCTTCTCACTCCGTTTCTTTCAGAGATGATGATATATCCCACGGGAAGCCAGTGACAGAAAAACTGAAGACAGAAAATTCTCTCCTTCTGAAGCAACTTTTGGAGAATGTGATTAGGCTTCCCGCTGCTGGGCTAGGTATTCCGTTGTTGCCAAAGGGCCAGCTATTATGATTAACGTCATTTGTCTGAATCATTACTCTCCACCTTGGCTCTGCAAACGCCACAAAGACGGCGTGTAATAAATGACCGCGGGATTCTTTCCTGCCTTGGCCTCTTTTTATCCACCACCTCTCCTCCGTCAGCTCCATCTTTCTGAGCTGCTCTGAATCCCCAAAAGGGACGGGGTGTCTATTTGTTTTCAAGTAGGTTACTGCTCTGTCTGTTGTTGTTTGCTCTAAAGGGTACAAATTCAATTCATTCTTGTGACACGGAAGCACTGATACAGTACATTTTTTGCCCAAGAGAAAACAAAAGACAAAGTTGTGGAATGTTGAGTTAGCCTGGAAGCACTGGCCTCCACTGGCCTCACTGGCTTCCACTGGCCTCCACTGGCCTCCACTGGCCTCACTGGCCTCCACTGGCCTCACTGGCCTCACTGGCTTCCACTGGCCTCCACTGGCTTCCACTGGCCTCACTGGCCTCACTGGCCTCACTGGCTTCCACTGGCCTCACTGGCCTCACTGGCTTCCACTGGCCTCACTGGCTTCCACTGGCCTCACTGGCTTCCACTGGCCTCACTGGCCTCACTGGCCTCACTGGCTTCCACTGGCCTCCACTGGCCTCACTGGCTTCCACTGGCCTCACTGGCTTCCACTGGCCTCACTGGCTTCCACTGGCCTCACTGGCCTCACTGGCCTCCACGGAAGGAGCTCTCTGAGCACTGTGCTTTCACCTGCAACATCCCCCACGTGTGAACGCCGGTGCTGAACAGGCGCGGGGCCCTCCAGGTACGGCCCAGGAGAGTGATGGCTGGTGGCAGGCGGGACCTCTACTTCGCGTCAAGAAGAGGGGAGGCTGGACAGCCACACAGTCACCACGCGGCAGCCTGTGGACTCTGGAAGGAGTGTCTGGTGGCGCCCCGTGGACCTGCGGGCGTGGAGCCGCAGTCGCGAGAACCAAGTCGCCGTGGACGGGAGGAGACATGCGCCCACCGGCGCCTCCAGCCTCCTGACGTGTGACGCCGACAAGGAGATGCTCCCCCGGCAGCCCGTGCATCTGCGTGCAGCCCCGACGGCCGCCTGATGGCACGGTGGCGACGCGCCCTGCGCGGCACGGCCGACACACCGACGTGCAGAAGGCGGTCGGGGGCCCCTCGCTGGACGACGGCCCGCCCACGTGGCACAGACCTTCAGGCACAGGAGTCCGGAGGCCTGGGATCGACGTCAGGCTTCTTCTACGTACGATCGAAAATCTCCTGTCCTGAAACATGCAAACACTCCGTGTTTGGGGGAATGTAAATGGTGTAAATACTGTCAGCGAGCTTGCTTAGCAGTAACTGTTCTTTGCCAAGGAAACATGTTTTCCTAGATATGCTGCTAAGTGGTGCCAAGTGTTGCGACCCCCACGATGTGCCAAGTACCTTCTCGCGCCGGGGCCAAGGCTTGAGAACACTTAATCCAGGGAGGATGTGAAGCCTCCACTCCCCACGGCCCCTGGAACGCTACCTCATGGGCGACTTCAGTTATCACGGAAACGTCCCCTCTGCCAGGAGTTAAGAAGCTACCACTCGAAAGTCACTGGCTAATCTGGCCTGTGCTAAGATGGATTTTTAATGAAAGTTTAATGAATGATAAATACTCGTTTCTTGATAAATGTTTAATTATGCCAATAATTACCAACTGCTGAAAACTACTGTTGTGTTAATAATGGCATTTTACTATCTGCAGCTCCATGAGTCATGATGCTGTTAAAGATCAGAACTCCATCTGTCTAAAGCAAACCAGCAAAACAGAGTCTAATTAATATTTTGATCAATTTTCTCCCTACTCTATGAAGACTGTCAGTGCCCTTTGTGAAAACATGGGTCTCTTTCTATTTTGTGGCACACAGGTAAGGAGAAAAGGTGCAGTGTCTCTACGGTGAATAGTAAAGAGAAAGCAAACATTCTTGGAACCCCTGACGTGTCTGCTTCACGATCAAGGAAAACCACTTATTAAGTGGTGACCATGACACTAGTCAGCAGCACAGAAAGGAGAACTTCCTCATCTTGGCCTCCACCAGGTGAAACCTGTGGCCACAGAAGTGTCCAGGCCTGCAGGGTGAGTGATCTACCTGTGTGGGGGGACGGCGCCTTTTAGTCAGTGAACCATGATGCCAGAAGGTTAAACTGACCTTGAAGGAACGAGAGCTTATTCATGACAGCAAGCTGCTGGAGGAGACAGGCTGTGCGGTGCCTGGTGGGATGGGCGGGCAGCGGTGTGCAGGGACGGGAGGGGCTGAAGCTGGGTGAGCAGCAGAGCAGGGCCTAGGTGGGCCTGCCTCCTGTCCTCCTGGAAGGCTCTCCCTGCTGGGAGAGGTTCTGCAGGCCCGTCCAGGCCCCCGAGGCCAGGCCCGCTCTCATCCAGGTCGCCGGACCCCACCAAAGTAGACAGAACAAAGTCTGCTGGATTGAGCATCTTCCTAAAGGATTGTATTGTTTTTCAGTATCTCATCTGCTACAGAAATTAGAGAAATGGGGTGTAATTCTAAATGCCAGGCTAACAATTCACATTTCCAATAATTCACATTTTGAAAGCAACCCAAATTAGAGAGAGATTTTCCAATTATAGTTCAGACTGAATCTGCGAAAGCCTTCCTTGAACCCACAACGTGATCTGTGGACATACAGTCTCGGGCCACTGGGCACCGACGTCTACGCCAGTGTCCTCACTCCCGCCAACAGTGGGCCCTCAGCTCTGGCAGCTACTGGACCCAATGACATTCAAGGGTAGAGCTTTACATTTCGAGCTTGAAGCTCACAGTCATGTCCCCATGACCTTCTGCGACAGTCCGTGCCCCTCCCCGAAAGACGGCGTGGGCTCCTCACCGCCTTCTCCCCCAGGAACCAAGCTTGTTTCATGGAACTACGTGACCCGCTCAGATCCAGACAGTCTTCACTGCCGCCACCCGTGTGCCCTGCATCATGAGCTGATGTGTCTGGCCCCGTCTGGGGCCCACCTCACGTGCTCGTCTCTTCAGGAAGCAGCAGCGTTTGCAGGAGTGCGCCGCATCGTTCAGGGCGCAGGAGCGGGAGCCGCGCGGGCTGCGGGCTGGGCCACACTGACCCCGCAGGCTGTGTGACTGCACTGCACGTGGTGACACGGTTCTCACGAGACAGTAGCACCGGACAGAAGCGGGCGGTCAAGCAGGCCGAGCCTGGCCAGCTGGGACAGGACCTGGGGATGCTGGAGGGAGGAGGGAAGGCCACTCGCTCGCACACTCATGTAAACGCTCACGCACACTCACTACTCTGAACAAGGTGGCCCACTTGTCCCTGGTCCCACATGGACGGTCCACCTGGCCCCGAATCACGGTGCCAGCGCCTCCCCCCAGAGAGCACCGACGTGAAGTCGGGGCTGAGAAAACACGAGTGGTAGAGTGGGGTGTGCCAGGCTCGGAATGCGCTCTCTCTGAGCTCCCGCACCAGTGTGCCCACGGCCAGCCCGGAGCGGCGACTGGCCGCACTGGGGACCCTGCACGGGGCTGGGCCTCCGACGTGGCGCGAAGGCCCGGCTGTGCTCATTTCCCCGTGTCAGCAGCAAGCGCGCGGGATGAGCAGCAGCGGGGCCAGGCTCCTTCTGAGAGGCCCCCGTGCTCCAGAAGACAGGGTCTGCTCCAGCGAGGTTCGCTGAGGACAGGCCTGGACGCAGATGCTGCCGGGGGGGCCCTCTTCCTCCTCCTGCTGAAGACCAACCCCAAAGAAGCCTGCGTCTCCCTCTCACTCTCCCGCGCAGGCTCCGACTGCTGGTTCGCTCTTGAAGTCGGTGTGAGGACCCAGCGTCGCATCACGGAGGGGCGTCCTTAAATGCGCATTTGGGGGCCATGATGGGCTCATGCAGCCCCCCACAAATCCAAGGGTAGAGGCCCACATTTAGAGCCGGCCTTTAGAGAGGCTGAGGTCACACGAGGCCATCTGAGGGCCTGACCCTCAGACTGAGGTCCTCACAGAAAGAGATTAGGACAGACACGTGGGGGTGGGGGGCAAACAGGGAGACAATGGCTGCACCTGCCGAGGGGCGAGGCCCTGGAGGAAGTACATGAGTGACCTCAGCCTCCAGCGGTGAGGCACGATCTCCTCTGCGAACCCTAGGGGCGTCCTGGGTGCGGCAGCCTGGACGCACGCAGGGCCTCGGCCAGAGCTCCGGGTAAGGCCAGCACAGCTGGTGCGCCGGGACACCTGCTCCACTGCGAGCGCGCCCACCTGGGGTCCAGAGTGGAGGGACGTGCGACCTACCCGCAGGCGCCCCCGGCTCCAGCTCTGGAGGACGCTCTCTATCCAGGGCCGAGCCTCAGTCCAGACTGTCTCTTAAGTAAACTGATTCCACCTCTGCTCACCTTCCGCAGAGCGGAAAAGGGTGGATTCTAACGAAAACGATCCCGGAAACGCTGCAATGAACGTGCAGACCTCCAGGCCCACGCGGCCTCGTCCTCGGCCGGCCCAACGCGCTGTCTGCTCGCGCGCCCTGAACACAGGGCTCCCTGAAGGCCTGGAATGCGGTCCCGCGTCCTCCCTGGAGCGGCTCCTTCCTGCTCCTCTCAGTCCGCCGGCGAAGGGGCCGGCACCTCCATTCCTGTCGCTGAGCTGCCTGCCTCTACCGCATGTTTGCGTTTTCTTCTGCTCCTCTGCCCACCTTTGTCGAGAGCTCAGCCTCCAGGGGGAAGGACGTCAGGTCTCCTGACACCCAACACGCACCGCACAGTGACCGGGACCCGCAGATCAGACAGCCACGGAGGCAGGGGCTCCCTTTATCACAAACACGACCCGGGTGCTGAACGCACACTCCGCAGCTACCCGGAGAAGGCGGCCGCTCAGTCACCACCCCTGCCTCCCGAGCTGCACTTCCACGTGGGTTTGCGAGAGCTGCTGGCTCCTGAAAATGTCTGAGACCAAAGGGTTACGGAATCAAGCCGTTCCAGCCTGAAAGAGCCGAATATTTACTCAGCTCAACAACTGACTCCTTTGTTTACCGTCGCACCTTTTAATGAAATTATGGACACAGTTAATGCTCATCTCTCCTGACAGGGCATTACTAATGGGTTCTACCTTTCCCAGTGTAAGACTTCCGTTTCCTCTCGATGGAGGGTGGGCTGCGTGGAGATAATCATCAGACATGCAGAGACTTTCAGTGCTTTCAGTGACCCAGGAGACTCAGCGACAAAGCAGTAAGTCTCTGGGATTATCACAAATGAAACTGAGTCGTCAAGATCCAAATGTCCTTTTTGTCTGAGCACTAATAATGCTTCTCGTCCTCGCATTAAAGGATCTGCTGAATGCAAAGAGTAGTAAGATTCAAGGGATTTTAGGTGAAAAAAACGCAGACATCTGTCGTGTATTACAACATATCAAAATGCGCCTTCGTTGTCTCTTTACTTAACAGAATGTTGTCGCGTTTTCTGCTTGGGCAGGACGGAACTGCTCATCTCCCCCTCGCGGCCCATCTGGCTTTGCCCAAGCTGCTCGCTAGACAGAACTCTGAAGAGAGAGACGTGCTATTTGCCGTGGATGTTAACACACTTAACACTGCTATTTACAGCACACGGAACACCTTACAGGTCTCACCTACCATATAGGATAATCACTCTGCACTGAATAACAGCAACTAAAAGAGGGAGTATTTGAAGAACATCGAATTTTTGCTGAGACCGCATTTGGGAGGCCAAGAGCATAAATGCCTAACGATGACGTTTAAAAGATGGACAAGCTGCTGGAGAAATACTGGGGTATCTCTGGTCAGAGAGCTCTGAGTAATTATCACAACTGTTTCCACAGTAGGAGAAGTCCTGCTTTTTAAAAGTCAACCCCTGGCCCGGAGAATGTCTTCAAAGAAAGGCTTTTACAAAACCAATGGAAACCCTCCCACCTGACGCCTCCAGGGAGGGTGCAGAAACGGGGCGGGGGCAGGGGCCGGGGTAGGGCCCAGAGAGCGTGGGCCCCGCACAGACCTGCTCCACAGCCCCGCACAGACGGGCCCCCACAGACGGGCCCCGCACAGTCCCACACAGACGGGCCCCCACAGATGGGCCCCCACAGACCTGCACGAGGCCACCATGTGAACCCCGTCACATTTATAACCCGACGCTGATATTCAAATGTTCTGTCTTAAGCTAAAGAAAGATTGAATACCCCGCTGTTGTGTGGCCAAGATTGAAGAGGTGTCTCCCTGACATTGTTCAAAGTTTATGAAAATATATGAATGCTCAAATGTCATTGGCTTTGCGCCTCCAACAGACTGTGGTTTTATGAGAAATCAGTCTTTTAATCAAAATGATTGAATACCTTAAGGTCGAATCCAAAGATATCAGTTAATATCTACCAAACGTGCTATTTCTGCAAATTTTGCCAAGCTGTACATATTGTGGTGCATTTTAAAGTGTTAATTTGCGCATTCCATATTGAAAATTGATCTTGAGTTTTAGCTTTTTGTCAAGCAAAAACATATGGTGACAAGCGCCATGCATTTTACGTGACGGCTGCTAAAGCTGTCACATGCGCAAACCTGATAACCGATGTGACACACACGCAAATAATTTGCTTGTTTAGTAACAATTCAAAGATTCATTATTCATGCAAACACATTTTTAAAAATGATCAGATGGAAATAGTCTTCGTTTGGTACAACCTAGTCTGGTTGTGTGCAAACCCAGATAAAATAAAGCTGAGAACTAAGTGGTATTAAACAGATCCAAGAATATGAGTATTTTCAGATAATTATTGAACCAGATGGTGTTTTTTGTTAATTCTGCCATCAGTCTGAGAACTTGATGTCTTACATCTGCACTTCGTAAAATAAATTTTACCACTGACATTATTTCAGTTTTCTTAAAATATTTCAATCAGTTTCAAACCAAGATTTGCAAACATCTGCCACGGTACATGCCTATGAGATGAAATTATTTGAGAGGATTCCTTTAAAAACACACACTATTACACAGAGTTTTTAATTTATCACCCTTTAAACGAAATCTCTGGAGGTCCAAGTCTGAATGTTTAATAAAAAGCAAAATGGAATACGATGGCACATTTGAAAATGAGCACGGTTAATAGGTCACAGAAAGTGTTGGCTCTCTTGGAGATACTATCTCGGAATTTACGCTACATTATTCCACAATCCTGAACTAACCTAGAGAGAAAAACTGAACGCATTCCTTCCTCTATCCTTCAGGTGAATTGTCTAGGGGCTGTCACTAAAGGGTGCACACATACGATGAATTAATTAAAAGAAAGGCACACACAGGACAGGGATCTTCCCAGCCCTGGGGGCCGCCTGCCCTGCACACTCCGCGCCGGAGCCCGCGGCCCACGAGCAGGGCGTCTGCGCGGACCCAGCCTGTGCGCTGCGAGCCTGTCGCTCTGAGGTCACCAGGACAGCCGGGAAAACACAACTGACACACAGAAGCCCTGCGAGTGGCTTCACTCCTGGGGAGCAAAGCTCTCAGCAAAGCGCACAGACCGAAGCCAGCTCCATGCGATGAAACAGAATTCACACCTCCTGCTGGGGTGACGAGACTGCACTTGGGAACAGCCTAAACGTGCAGGTCCGCGCCGGGTTTGAGATCCGACTTTCTCCTCTTTCTATTCATCTTTTCCCCGCAAACCCACCCGCCTGAAGCAAACCTAGCGAATCCTCTGGCCTGTGCTTCCAAGCATCGGGCACTCACCGTGTGGGGCGGAGCGACCCACACCGCCACCCAGCAGGAGTCCTGTGTGACAACTGTGCCCGAGTCTGAGCTTTTCCAACTGCACCCCGGCACAGAAGGAGCAAAGTGAGCAAGCAGTTGTGGTCTCCGTCTTAAAGTGGGTTCCATTTCAGGCAGAGCTGACTGACTGGGCCGTGACTGCTTAGCTGGGAGCCCTTGGGGGGCAAGCATCGCAGAAAACGCAGAGCGCGTGACGCTGACCGGAGAGTCCGCCGCGGCTCCTCTGGGGAAAGGA
Source organism: Solenodon paradoxus (assembly GCA_004363575.1). Taxonomy (NCBI): domain Eukaryota; kingdom Metazoa; phylum Chordata; class Mammalia; order Eulipotyphla; family Solenodontidae; genus Solenodon; species Solenodon paradoxus. Next base: position 20,228 of record RJWH01006307.1, read on the forward strand.
GGTGTGGCGGGCGCCAGCGGGCAGCAGCGAAGTCGCCGGCAGTTCGGAGCCGTCGGACCCAAGAATTCATCCGACCCACTTAGCTGCTTTACGACTTGTTCACTTTGACAAGGGGCTTTTACAATGTTCTGTCATTAATTATGAATGACACTTAGACATGATGCATTATTAAGTCTGTAACATTATTGATTATAACTAAGAATATAATTTACATCAGTTGATCATAATCACTGGATCTGTGAACGACAACAGTGAATGGCAGCAAACTAAGCTAATAACTCAAGGCTGCGAGTCTGAAGTGTCCTAAGTGCTAACTGTAGTTCTTTGCTTTTGCTCATATACTCTCGGGTGGCCCATGTCAGCGCCACCCGGCTGAGTCTGGAGAAGTTCGGTGCAGTCCCAGGCCACGGAGTCGTGAGGGTGACCAGAATTGGAATCTGCTCCAACGGACTCCCCGTTTGGAGGTGCTGTGACCACGAGTGACAGTCAGCTGAGGCAGATGGACCTCCAGGGACCAACGAGGCTCACACGGCTTTTCCCAGGCTGGGCGCGCGGGCTACGTCCCAGCAGCAACGGTGAGCTCTGCTGAAATTCTCTCTCAGCAAAAGAAGAGAAGTTCAAGGGCATTTGTTTCATATCATCAAGTTATTTCCCCAAAACACTGGAACCAACTGAAAGCGTCACCTGCGGGAGGTTATAGACACTGCACAGACCTGGCCGAGTTTCTCTTCGGCCAACTTCACGGGGGGAGTAGATAATGGCTGTTTTCTTTTGAAAAAGCAGCTTCCACTTGTTTAATTACCAGAGATGTGACTACCTCTGCAGATATTTGTTTGCAAGTTCTATTTTCTACTTTATGACTCATCTATCAACTTTTTAGTCTCCTTAGTTATTGAGTGCAGTGTTTTTTCCTATTGATACATGAAACTTTAATAAGTTATTTGATGAAAAGATCTTTTCTCAATCTTCTAGTTGCCTTTTTTACGTTGGGAACTGTTGACATTCCAAATCTAGCTTACTGCATAGCTCCATCGACTGTTTCTGTGTTATTTCTTTTATTTGTTAAAATTCTGGAGGTTCCCTCACTGGAACTTTGTTATTCAATGCTCTTTCTGTAGAAGTTTTCTGATTTTATTTTCATATTTAACTCCATGCATCAACATTTCTCTTTGTGAACTCTGTCCAATAAAAATTTAAATGTCACCTGCGCTCCTGATAAGTCTCCATTACGTCTTAAATGACAAAGCCCTTCTATGCTGACTGTGAGTTCTCTTTAAGAGCGTGTGCGTGCAAACACGCGCACACACATGTGTGTATCTTAGCTGATGACATATAACAGACCGTTTTAATTCATCTACTTGGTCTCTCACTTTCTTACATTCCTTCATGCTCTGAAACGGATGTACTGAGTTTTGAATTTCGGTTTTAACTGCCATCGACTAGTGAAGAAAGGGGACAGGTCCTGTCTGCGTCAGACGAGACGAACCTCTGGGCTGGGGCCTGGCACCCGGGTCTGTCCACGACGCTGGCGCACTGACTGCTCTAGGCCGCCACGACTGCTGCAGTCACGGCAGCTGTGTCCACACAGCCGAGGGCGTCAGTCCGTCTGCTCGGAGTTCATGAGGAACAGCTACAACACGGGCGAGAAAGAGCTGCTGTCTTGTGAAACTGGCCATGTCCATTCATCTTCTATACCGACCCATGGAACCTCTTCTCAAGTATAGAAAGGAACGTCTAAAAATCGGCAGGGACAATGCTCTTCATTCATTACTTTGTTAGAAGAGTGAATGGGATTATTTCTCCGGCAGGAGTTTTCTAATTGGCTATAGCTACAATATAGAAAGTTTCTTCATTTTTGTATATTAACTGACATTCAGTCATTTTACTGAATTATTAATCACACAGTTTTAAAATTCTCACAAAACTTTCTAGGCAGAGTACGTTGTGAGCAAAAGAAAATTTTCTTTCCACTAACTATAACCACTTACTTGGTTTTGCCACAGATAATAAAAATGATGTGGTCATATGCAATTCTGCTTTCCCCTTGCTTTCAAGGAAGGTGTCTTACATTATATAGTTTTGAGTGGCATAGACAAAAGTCAGCTTATACTACGTAAAGGAAGTCATTTTCTCATCCCCAGCTGGGTTCCTGGTCAATACAAAAACTTTATCTTTATTTTATAATTACTAATTTTATTTTACATATTCTATAGTATTTACATATTATATAGTATTTACATATATTGAGATAAGCTATCTCAAAATTTTACTCATTAGAAATGATTTTATAATCAAATGCCTCTTTTTGGTACCATGTGAGATAAGCCGCTGGTTTTCTAATTTAACCTACTGATGTAATGAGGGATTTTCTAATACTCTAAAGATTTTTAAATGGATGTGGACAGATTTGCTAATCGCTGTGCTCTGTAGTTTTACTGAGGATCTTCAGGCCTATAGTCTAAGTGAGGTTCACAAGATGGGCGAGTGAAACACGGATGGAAAAGGCCTGAAACGCTGACACGCGAGTCTGCTGCACGGACGACGGGAGCAAAGACTTACTCCCGAAATTCTCACACTTGGAAAAATTGCAACTTTGATGTCAGATAAAACTTTCAGACCATGTGAAAGAGGAAGGTCTCAATTTATTCTTGCACCATGTTGTTGACATTTAAAAAATTAGTCAACTGTACATACACAGGCTATCTTCCTTAAGGCATTGTGTTTTTTTTTTAATCAATTGTAGTAAAATATTCATCTTAAATTTTTTCTCGATAGATTTACCTAATTTCTACCCGAAATATGTGTTTTTATTAACTGTTTTTCCTGTTTTCTAGGTCACTTATGCTTTTACCCTATTATTTCATTGCTGCTTTTGTTCTGACAAGTTTCAGCTGCTGTTGTAAATAATCAATTTTACCGATGTCCTTCTTTGTCGTTCACACGTCATTTCTGAGGCCAACTTCAGTCAACTCGGGACTGCTAATAGGACATATTTTACTTTTCATTACTTTTTAAATAGTCTGCAACTATACTGATCTACTTGTTTATCACACTGTTATAAGAGGATATAACTTGACAATTCCTGTGCATTCTTATAAATGACTGAAATTCCCTTTAAATCCATTTGCAAGTTCCTAGTATTTTCCAAGGATACTTGATCATAATGTGTTAAAGAAACAAAGTTAAATAAATGTGTGTGTGTAAGTACACACATACATATATATACACACACATATATTCTACCTTGTTCATGATACTGTCCAAATGCTATACTTGATTTTTCTTCTTTTTGATTTTTCAAGACCATTATGCATTAAACACTCCCATTTCACTTGCACTTATAAGATTTTCTGTTTGAATTCTAGTGTATTTTGCTTAGTGGATCGTAGCTTGATAATCGATAATCCCATACCTTTGTCTGTTCATTTAATCATCAAAACTTTGTTAAACACCTGAGACGTGCCAGGTGATTTTCTGGAGTCTGGGGATGCAGACGTGAACCTGCCTGTCCCGGCGGGCCTTCTCCTCTAGGGGGAGAGGGAAGTAACACAAACTACACCAGGAAGGGGAGCAGTGTTTCACATGTACTTTGAGCACCAGCAGGAGGGAGGGCCTGCAGACAGCCTGGGCACAGGCCCAGCGAGAACTACGACCCCGCCCCGCCCCGCCCCGCCCCAGTCACTGGAGGAAAGGTGTCATCTGGAATACGGGGAATCTGGGGAAGCGAGGGGGCTGCGGTTTTGAGGCAGGCGGTGCGCAGGCCTGGTGAAAGGCGAACATTGGACACGGTCGGGATGGTGGGGGGCAGACTCCCTGGCTCCCCACAGGACGGACAGGAAGTGCAAAGGCCCTGAGGTTGGAAATTGCCTGTCAGCGTGGCTGGAGCTGAGGACTGAGGGTGAATCAGCAGGAGGTGACGCCTGGGACTCACTTTACGTGCTGCGAAAGTTGGCTTTTTCGGTGAAAAGGTGACCTCTGTTTCAGCTGGAAAAGGGGCGCCCGCGGACCTGTGCTCCAGAACGGCACTGTCTGTTAGGAGACACGGGCCACCTGTAGTTGTCTAAACTAATTAAAACTCAATTTAAATGAGACAAAATTGAACGCCCATTTCTCCATCTCTCTGGCCACCCTTCACGTGTTCAGCAGCCACAGGTGGTGAGAGGCTCTTTCTGGGCAGCAGGGGGGAGAGCGTGCCCCTCACCCCCGAGCAGCCTTGCTGCAGAGGGCACCGCGCTAGCAGCTCCCATGCTCATGCTGGTGGGTGAGCGGTGGGAGGGGAAGGCCTGGCTTCTGATCCGCTGCAGCTCTGCCAGCAGCACTCGGGAGCCTGGCTGTGCAGCTACCTGGGTGCAAACGTCCAGCATCGGGAGAGTCCCGATCGCAGCCATCGCCATGCAGCCCCGCGACGAACGGCTTAAAAAGGGTGGTTGTTGGGCCTCTTTGCAACTCGATGTGAATTACAGTAAACTTCAGATTCTCATCTTTTTTTCTCCTTAAAATCAGTGGATCTCTCAACCTTCCACAAAACAGGGTCACATGGGAATTAGAAAAAAAGGTCCAAACTTTCCTTAAGCTGACACACAGCTCATGCATTTTTAACCCTTACAAAGAACCTCTCCAACAGATACAGAATCTGCTGCCAGGATGACCGCCTCCTAACTGAATGTATCTTAACAGTACTCACTGAACCGAGAAGTCTTAACAAATGCCTGTTATTTAATTTAATTAGTAATAGTAATGGCAAATCACTCACATATTATGACTCCAAGATCTCAGACAAAAGCGTATGTTTTCTTGTCTGTCCTTTCAGCACAGCGGATATTCAATAAATACTTGTGCAAAGAAAGGCGGATTCATTCCCGTGACCACTGTCTCATCGGGATAGGCCCTGTGCCCCAGGATCTCCAGGTGGCAGAGAGGTTAGCTGCTGGGCTTGGGGCCTATGAGTCAACGGGCAAGCGCCCATGAGTCCCTCCCCGCGGCCACCGGGTGCTGTGGTCACAGTGGCGACAAACGCATAGCTGCTTCTCTGTCGTCAGTTACTCAGATGCGCTTTGACTGACACGAGAGAGAAGGTGCTGGGATGAAGTCAAGTTGATCCATTGCAGGAAGGAAAGTACAAAACCGAAGATGAAATGTAACTCCATTATAACCGAATCAAGAGAAAACACAGGATTAAAATGACAATGATAGCAGGCTTGGGGGAATCGGAAGTAGCATCAATACTCTGCTCCTAAATCCTGTGTCTGTAGTGGAACAGGCTGGAAATTAGACCTCACTCACCACACAAGAAAGACTCATTCTGAGCACAGGTCAGAGTCGTCCTATTAACTATGGTTCCAAGACAGTGACCGGTGGCATCGACATGGCACTGTCCTCAGGAGGAGTAATGCTCACTTTCATTGCTTGTGCTTTACCACGGGCCCCAGTCTTGCTCCCGGGTTCGTGCCCAGGCTCCCAGGCCTGCCCTTCGTCCCTGCCCAGAGGGCCACAAGCTGAGCAGGGCAGGCTGAGGTTAAAGGGAGAGCAGGAGGCCCATTTGTGATGATTCTGCGACCGAACCAACTTGGACATACACGGTGCTCTCCATGAGTTCACCCTGGCATGAGTGTCATGCACTGAAGCACCTGATTTTGAGAAGGCAGAAATCAGTCCCACATACGGAAATGAGGAATCAAAACGTAAGGATTCCAGGTGCCAAGGAGACAAAGCAGTGAAGAGAAGCGTTTGGCTCAGCAGGTGGGGCCATGGCTCATGACTGTCCCTGGATGGGTCCCCGGACACTATTCAAAATCGTCGTGCCCCCACCGTCATCGTTTATAATACGATGATGGTTTACACGTAGCTCCTGTTCATTTTCAGATTGCTGAAAAAGATGTTAGAGCACCCAAAAAATGCTTTCTCAAATGCACACAGCCAAGATTGTGTTTACGGCCTGTTTTATTTCTCACTAGTCGAAACCACTGCAAGTTACAAAACTGTGACAATCGCTTCCGTTTATCTGTCCTCCCACCCCTGGTGGCTGCATCTGAACAAGTTCAAGATGCCAAGTCTGTCACTGACAGAAACGCGTCTCCTTAAACCCGCTGTGACATTCCAGGCACTGAAGGGACAGAGCAGTTTTTGCCGGGGAACTTTTGAAAAGCACACTCGTGCCCCTGTGTCACCGGGGACGGACAAGCCACCCCGCGGTCATGCCGGCTCGGAGGCCGGACTCTGAACGATCTCGTTTCGTCACGTAATTCTGCAGACAAGTCCCCGTTGCTTTCATTCCCTGCACCGGAGCACATCTCATCTGCTAGGAAACAGACCGAGGTCCCGGGCATGTCGTGGTGTTACTGATCGCTCTGTGTCACCTTGTCTTCACATGGTGCCTGACTCCTACGTTCCAAGGCGTGAGAGCCACTACACCGAGGCTGCTGCGCGCACAGACACACGGAAGGCTAAACCCAGTCGCCAGGAACGAGTACTCCGCTTCGCGACTCGTTCTTCAGCTACAATATTTACCGCCTCCTATTTCTACTTTAGAAGTCGATTCTTCAGCATTTCTTCAGATGACACAAAACTACTCTCGGATAATTCACATCACCCTTTTCCCATGATTCTCAACGGCAGCAAATGTGAAGGCAACCGCACCTGTTCTCACCGCAGTCGGCTTCCCCGCTGACATACAGGCGAAGGAAGTATCTAATTCTAAGGAAGTATTGGTTCGGCCTCCGTTGTCTCCATTCCGGAACGTGTGTCGTGGGTCTGGACATGTTCTGGGGCCCAGGCATTGGGCTGCACGTCTCTGAGTCCTGGACAAAGGTCCCGGCCCCAGCGGAGGCCGTGTCAGCAGGACAGGAAGCCTGTTGCCCCACAGTCCCGTTCATGCTTCCACGTCGGAAGGGACGAGAAAGCAGCAATACAGACCAACGGTTTTCCAGCTGCACTTTCAGCCTGGATTAAGAAAGCGAGAGTGAAAGTGCTTGGAACGTCAGTGACAAAGATGAATGGAGACGAAGCGGTTGTGTCTCTTACCCACAACGCATTAACTCCATTTATCACGCATGTTAGTTTGCTGGTTTAAAACTGGTCAAAGGAAGTAAGAATCTGACTACTTAAGAGGATAAGTGGCAAGAGCTGAGGACTCATTTATCTGGAACAGAGCGCCCTGATTTGGTTAAGAATGTGCAGCTGTGTGCATCTTTATTAACAGCAAACTCAGAGCTACTTGGGGGAAGATGAAAGGACAAAAGAGAAAGGAGAAAATGGCTTGACCTTCCAGAAGGTTGGAGAGACACTGAGACTGGGAAAAAGGGAAGAGGGAGCACTGACTGCTAGCCGGGAGGAAAGGAGAGGACGAAGGGTGTTGAGGGGGAAGAAGTCCCGACAGGTTCGCCCCACCTGGGGCGCCGAGAGTCCACAGGAGTCCAGTGGCCACCAAGTGCGTCTGTGACTCACACGGGTTTTCATTTCTTAATTCCCCCTGAATCCAAGTACCAACTGTACCTGCTTTCTGCAGGAAAGGAAAACTTTCCAAACCTGATGCGGGGAAACACTGGGTGAATGTCCGATTAGCCTAAAAGGGCTCTGTCCCCGAGCCTACGTGGTGCTGAGCTGGGACTCGGCTGCCCAAACACGGCTCACCCCTCATCTGGCAGCAGTTACGCTGCAGAGTTCAAGGCTTTTTCTCAGAAAACATAAGCGCTTCCATAGGAGCTGACCTGCAATCTGCAGTCTTTTTGGCAACAGAAATGCTGAGTACTGAACCCATTTCCTCAGGAACGCCGGCTCCAGTCACCAGGGCCCGAGGCCACCACGGGCAGGTGCCTTCATCTGCCGCCAGGAAGGCGCGTGTCAGGAAACAGGCCCACGCACGCGGGCACAAGCACACCTACGTGGTTCTAGGAAGTGCGTGCACTCTAGGAAAGTTCTGTCAGTGCTCGTCAGGGGTCCCTTCGTCCTGCAAAGACCCTCAAGCACCCAGCACCCACAGGCTGCGTCCCCCCTGGCAGGAGAGAGCGCCCCAGCCACGAGCCGTCATCCCCAATCAGCACACATTGCACGGACGCGACTGCTTCTGTGTTCTCCTTCTTTGTGGGCAAAAATCCAGAGGACATTTCTGCCTGCTTCCCTTCCTCTAGAAACTAAGCCACACGTTTTTCTCTCTCAGACAAAGCCTTTTAGGGGCTTTTATGAGCGAGGCTTAGAGCGAGAGGAAGGGATGTGCTCACTCCAAAGTAAGGAGGGGTCTTCTCTCTGCTGCCATTTGAATTTGTCATTGAAAGTGCAAAGGAAAAAAACAACTACTCATCACTTAATAAATATGGATTTACATCAATTCCTACTGAGAAACATCACATCTTCGCTAAGAAAGAGAAAAACGAGTTTCTCCCAACACTTTATTTGAATTTACACGGAACACACGTCCCTAAAATTGCCCACATGTCACGCATCTAGTTTTCTTTTTAAATCAGGCATTAAATATTCATCCTGGCTCCCACGAAGGCAAATCTGCAGCACCAGAAAATGACTGTGTATTTAATTACGGCTAAACAAGTACAGCAAACAAGACGGGAAAAGTTTCCAGCTCTCTGGGCACCAGCAATGGCTCCTTCTCCCACGACAGGCTCAGGCGCTCTGGGTCAACGACCAAGGGAACACGGGGTGTGTGCCCGGCCTTCCAGGGCCGCTAAGGAGACAGCGGGAAAACTCAGACCGAACTTGTCCACGGAGCTAGCTGTGGAAGTCAGCACGCACCCAGGGTGGCAGCGGGGCTTATTTTAATGAACAAAATAAATCGCTCATGAAATAAGGCATTTTTATCTTCCTTTTTTTATTATGAAATTAGGTTAACATTCCTGTAACCAACTACATTCAAAATAATGAATTCACTACAAAGTTAAGACTTCTCCCTCCTGCTTTTTCTACTGTAGAGGTTTTAGAAATGTCAGATTCTTTCAAGATGCAGAGTCACTTGGGGTCATGGAGAAGGTCTGCTCTTATCTTTCTATTGTTACTGACCTCACGCAGGTTTTCAATACTTTGGAAGAAAAGACTTTTAGTAGAAATCACTGCAAAACTAGTGAAACTGGAAAACCAGATGCTGGAGTCACACAGATTGTAAATGAGCTGAAGCCTCACGCACACGCGACTTCACCCCTATTTGTTCCGAGGGTGCTTGAGAGGTTAGTGGGAGTTGTCTGAGCCAACCCACCAGGCCAGGGAGCCGGCTCCATCCAGGTGCCCATGGACACGCTGCCATGAGCGCCGACGGCCGCTGGGGAGCGAGCGCCGGGGCCTTGCCCAACAAGTGGCCTTGAGGTGCTGTCAACGCGCTTCCACGTTCAGGTGTCTCAGCGGCAGCGGCACACGCGTGTTTACCGTAACCCACAAAATAATTAAATACGGCGGTACTTTAAATTCCACTATTCTCGATGAATATTTATGAAAATTTTGCTGGACTAATAACAATTCTTCCTAAACACTGGCCCCAAAAAGCCAGTTTGTCACTGGGCATAATTTATACAGAAAGTGTTTCAAGAAAATATACCAGATTTGCCCCATAATTTATCATTTCTGATTATGAATCTTTTCAAAGTGGAATTACGGTTCAAGTTAAAGGCATATGTAGTATATGAAATAACCATTTCAGTAGATTTTATTTGACATTAAAAACTACTGAGAGGAAAAAAAATCCAGTATTTATTATTTCATTCAACAAAATTCATTAAGTGCTGACTACAAGTTTTTTTTTTTAATGACTTTGGAAAAAGTTTAAATGAAAATTGTTTTCTTACTATCTCTTTTTCTCTATAACCGGCATTCATGTTGCTTACAAACAAAGATTTTTTTCCCATGTGCAATAATATTTAAAAAGCATTGTCTGCACTGACAAAGAATAGAAAGAATTCACACGTCCAGTCTAAGAAACAACTGGATAAGTTATAATGTGTCCACACAATCACACGTTTTTCACTTACTCAGATGAGCAGTTTGATCTGTAGCTACTGATGTGGAGGAAAAGGCCCAGTACAGAACTGTGCGTGGTTTTATTCCCATCCCTGCAGGCATCTCTAAGGGCGCGCGCTTCTTGTTTATGGAGGAAGGTCGGAGACAAGCCCACTGTGAACTGTGATTTGTGGGTTCACTTGAGATCTCTGTGCTGTTTTACTTGTTGCAAGTCAATTATTTGGCAAATGTGAAGCACGTCTCAGTGCAGCGGACGCTTTCAGCCGCTCATCCCAGGAGGCTCTCCTAGATGCTGCGCCCCCACCAAGTCCCCACTCAGGCCGGCGGCACGCAGTGTGGCCGCTGGGGCACCGTGCCGGCTGCTACTTTTCCGAGGGGTTGACTGTGCCTTACTAGGAACCATTCTCAGTGAGGCTGAAAGCAGAGTTTTCTACGTGACAGACCTGTTATCCAAATGTGAGCTTCTCCTTAAGGAAAACCCTCATGGAGGTGGCCACAAATAGGAGGACCTGAAGCTTTACATTAGTCCAGTCCACAGGGACAGGGAGCGGCAGAGAGCCTCCCCAGTTCTCCGCAGGAAGACGAGACGGCGGCTGCCACAGCCGCTCCTGGGTCCGCCAGGCTGCACGCGGAGAGCACCTCGGAACGCCCGGCCTTTACATACAGCTGTGGCCGAAGACATGCTCGGTCCCGGGAGACTGACCTGGCCAGCAAGCCGGACCCGCTTGTGAGGGGTGCTGGTTTTCATCCAAGAAGCGAACTTTCCCAGTCACATCGATCTCGAAAACGGGGCAAGATTCCCCAAACGGGCCCTGGAGGTGGAGGAAATCGCCCACAGTGACCGGGCGAACTTTGGTGACACAGTCCCGGCAGTTTTGTCACAGTAGCTGCACACAGCTCTGCAGTCGGGATCTCGGCTGTTGTACGAAGAGGGGACATGTGTCTGTGTGTCCCCGCCACACTGCAGGCTGGAACCTCCCCGGGGGCACACACGCCAGGTGGCTCCCAGCAGGTCTCACAGGCGGGGTGGGGGTGATGGGCCCCCGCTTACAGCCCTGTCTGCCCGGGGCAGGCCGCCAGCCCACGGGGCTGCCGCAGTGACAGGGAGCCGCAAGGAAGACGCCTGGCAGACTCGGGGTAACTCGGTCCACCTGATGCTCCTTCGAGGTGTCCAGTCTACGTGCAGATGCCCCTGGACGTTCACGTCACTGCTGGCCAATCCTCGACAGTCGGTTTAGGTGAATGCATACGTGTAAACGAGAAAAGTGTGAAAAGGCCAGCGAGGCTCTGAGGGCTGCACCGCAGAACTGCGGCCAGGTGCGCGGATCAGCTCACAGGCCTGAAGAGGGACCAGGCTGCTGTGCTCCCTCAGCACGTGAACCCAGGCTTCCCAGTCACTGGCGCTGCTCTGAGGTTCCAGGAAGGCAGACACCTTGCCCCTCACAGCTGGTCCTGCTCATCCGAGCACTGTGTTCTCCCGGTGACACACTGTCCCCTCCTGCTTCCCGCCTGCCGTCCGGTCCAGGCAGAGGCTGCGGTGGGGTCTTTCTCCAAGGCCGACCTGCACCCCAGGAAGCCTTGCCGCCAGACCCACATCTCCAAACCCCTTTCTCGGGATGCTGCGCCGTTCCCAGATGCCTCGGCTCCTTTGTCCGGGGTAGCAAGTCTGGGGCCCTCCTCAGAGAGTGGCCTTTGGTCTGCAAGCTTGTGCCACAGCCCTTTACCCTCACTCCAAGCTCCATGTGGTAACTCTCCAAATTCCCAAATGTTTCCAGAAATCAGCTATTTTCAAGTGAAAAAAATGACATCGAGTTTATAGACTCCAGCTGGACAAGA
>RJWH01006307.1:32117-57461 GCA_004363575.1 Solenodon paradoxus
CTCCAGGCTCCAGGCTCCAGGCTCCAGGCTCCAGGCTCCAGGCTCCAGGCTCCAGGCTCCAGGCTCCAGGCTCCAGGCTCCAGGCTCCAGGCTCCAGGCTCCAGGCTCCAGGCTCCAGGCTCCAGGCTCCAGGCTCCAGGCTCCAGGCTCTAAGCTCCAGGCTCCAGGCTCCAGGCTCCAGGCTCCAGGCTCCAGGCTCCTAGCCAGGGGTGAATCTGCCCACCTCTGACTTACATTCCACATGATGCAGCAGGACATCAAACTGGGGGATGGGGCACTTGGGCGAGTGTGGTGAGTCCACAGAGGGGCACAGAGGTCCCCACCATCCGGTCACAGACCAGCGCGATGCAGCTGGCTGGAGGAAGACCACGGGGGGACACTGAGGTGCCCACCAGCAGCATGGAGGTCAGGACGGAGACCAGCGCGATGCAGCTGGCTGGAGGAAGACCACGGGGGGACACTGGGGTCCCCACCAGCAGCATGGAGGTCAGGACGGAGACCAGCGCGATGCAGCTGGCTGGAGGAAGACCACGGGGGGACACTGGGGTCCCCACCAGCAGCATGGAGGTCAGGACGGAGACCAGCGCGATGCAGCTGGCCGGAGGAAGACCACGGGGGGACACTGAGGTGCCCACCAGCAGCATGGAGGTCAGGACGGAGACCAGCGCAATGCAGCTGGCCGGAGGAAGACCGCAGGGCAGCACAAATCTACTTGGCCCGCCTGGCTCCGGCCTGGATCTTGCCGCAGCCCAGCCTTCCATCAACAGGGACTGCGGGGCCTTCTCACCACTTCCGCTGACAAGCTCACAAACCCAGGCTTGCGGAATCCTTGCAAGCTACTTCAGGACGGTCTTCTCTCCATCCCTCTTCCTTCTTGTAGGCGGAGACCAGAGGGGACTGGCACGACGCGACGCGACGGGGCCGCCTCCCGGCGGAGTGGCCGTGCCTGGGTGCAGGCGGACACGCAGCCCTACAAACCAGTCCCACTGTTTTCACTGAAATATTATACAAGTTCCAAAGATGTTCAAAGTAAACACAGTATCATTAACCCATCAACCAGTTTCCACAACTACCAGAGCTCTCATATCCTTCCATCTCACCCCGACTCCACTCCATTACCTCTTTTCAAAAATAATTTTTAAGGTAAAATTTACATACATGGAAACGTGCACATTTTGATGGTGACGCTTTGACAAGCGGTTCCTTCACGTAAGCCGCGTTCCATCACCACGAGAGCGGCCCACTGCTGAAGAAAGGTCCCTGGGTCTCTGGCCCTTCCTCCCAGTTGGAAGCAACTATTGTTTAGGCTTAAAAAATAAATCGTAGGTTGGTTCTGCCTCTGTTAGAATCTCACATAAGCTGAGAAGCAAGCACTCAGCCTGGGTGATAGTTTCTTCTGTTCAGCGTGGCTGGTGTCTGAGACCAAGCCTGGCCTCTGCCAGCAGTTCTTTAACAGACGGCCACTCCAGGGCTCGGGGCAGGACCCCGGCGCAGGTCTTGGACACAATGACAAAAGTCCCCACAGGCCCCTCTTCCTCCCAGAGCCCTCTCCTTTTGCCAGGCCTTTCCTGCCTTTGGATTCAAAGACAGGATACTACATTTCTTTAAGCCTAAGGCGTCAGTCACCGCAGGGTGCGATTCTGATTTAGAGAAAGTAACTAGGATTTTCAATTTCAGAAATCATGAAATGCCAAAGCAAACTGCTTTGGACAACAGGGCTGCTTTCTTGGAGGTGGCTGGGGCCGGGCTGCAGGCCGGGTTCTGGCTGCAGACCAGCGGGGCTTGACCCTGGTGTCCAGAGCAAAGGCCCCACCTGCCTTCCTGGGCGTGGGCCACAGTGAAACCGGAGTACGACAGTCTTGTAGAGGTGGCACGAAGAGCCAGCGATTCCACACGTGGGCAGGGGTGTGTGGTGTCTCCCGAGCGGGCGCCACCCACTACCCCTAGTCCCAGCCAGACGCCCCGCTGGTGCCCAGCCCACCCTCGGGACAAGCGCTCTGTGCCAGTGATGCCTGCTGGGAGCCAATTTAAGAACAAAGGCCCGTGCAGCACGTGTCTGTCAGGGGTGGGAGGACCATGCTGGTACGTCTGGGCTGGAGGACTGACCTTCACCCCCTCGCAGCAGACGGGGCCTCTGGCTTGATGCCCCCGCCACCCCGCAGTGCCGGCAGAGTAAGCCCCGGGGCCACCGCGAAGCTGTGGTCCCATGACTAGGGCGTGGCTTGGTATAAAAATCAATAGGCTTTCTACATACCAACAAAATGAAAATATAAATAAAATAACACTGAAAAATTTATACTCAATTGCTATAAAATAACTTTACCGGAAAATCAATTGGTTGAAGGACTGAAAACTTGAATAATTAGGAGAAGAAAATGCTCCAGTGAAGGAAGTTTTGAAACGACAAAGACAATTTCTGGAGGAAAGTGTGACGCGAGACAAGGGAAGGGAATCTGTCTCGCCGGACGGAGCAGAAGGGCAGCAGGGAGCAGGGCGGGCGCCCACGCAGGGGAGGACTGGATGCTCGGGGCCGGGGGCGGCGAGGCCGCGCCCTCGGGGAGCGGTTCCTGCTCCCCCGAGTCAGCCTGAGGGCCAGCTGCCAGGCCCAGGGCCCCCCTTCAGAGCGCGGGGACAAAGAACCCCTCTGTCCCCCACCCCACCGCTGCAGGTGCGGGGTCAGTGCCCAGGGAGCTCCAGACACAGCAGTGACCTCCAAAGGGGCCATCCTAACGTCTCCCCGGGCTCCCCTCTGCCCACAGGTCAGGTCTAACAGCCACCTGGCAATGACCTCACCACGGGTCCCAGTGTGACTCCCCCTCAGCTCCAGCCACCCCCAAACACAGGTCTGGAGCCGGGAGATGCCCGCAGGGTACCTCCGGCCACACTGTGTCTAGAAGCCAGCGGGCACCTGCTCCGGAGCCGGGCGGCGCCCCCTGCCCCAAGCAACTCAGCGAACCTCCCGCTGCCGCTTCCTGGCTGTGCAGGGGGACCGCTGACCTGTGTCCTCCAGCCTGGATGGGAGGCTGTGAGGGCCGCCGTCCCTCGTCCCAAATGAGCTCTTCCGGTGCTCGAACAGATCGAGACCCCGGGTGAGACGCTGGAGTTCACGAGAAAGCCGACAATGCTGTGTTCAGCTCTCACCGTCCTGCACTGGCAGATGCCCGTCTGCTGGCCACGCGGGGAGCCGGCCGCAGTCGGAAGCCCTGGGCCTCAGGGCAGAGGGCAGCGGAGTGGGCGCTGCAACAAAGGAGCTCAGCGCGGCGCTCAGGGAGGTGGGTCTGCCTGCAACACGCTTGTCGCCGATGTCTACACGCCCTGACATCTATGCCAAAATCTCTTCGAAAAGAAGAGAAGGGGATGAGGGGTAAAGCCCTTTAAAGCTCACAGGACATCAGAAAATGGGGTGGGGGGAAGGACTGGGGCGGTAAGTACCCCAGTGGCAGGAAGGAAGGAACTGACAGCGACGCTAACAGGAAACGTGCGGCTGCGAAGCCCAGTGAGCCGCGAGTTGGCAGCGGGGTGGTGACACAGACCCAGGGGGCAGCTGCCCGGGGACCCACTCTAGCCCCGAGGACGTGGCGCACGGGGGACCCCAAGCAGAGGAGGAGCAGGTGAGCAGAAGAAGCTGGAGTAGGCTTTTAGGGAAAACCTGTCTAGAGAAAGTTCACCCTCACCGGACTGTGTAAGACGGAGAATGAAAGTGGCGAGAAACAGAAATCAGCAGCCTCTAATTTTAAGGGGAAATTTCAATAGAAAGAAAAACACAGTAATAAGAACATTCAACAACTTCTGTATCGTTTGGTGAATCTGTCAGGCAGCTCAGTAAGGATGCAGCTGAGAGAATCCGCGAGTCCTTCAGTGGCCGTGTGCAGAACAAAGGCGGGGAGCACGCCTTCCTGGTCATCTGCGGAAAAACCCACTACTGGACCAACAGCCGGCCCCGCGCATGTCAGAGCTGCCGGAGCGGCCTGCCCTCTCCGGCGCGCCAACGGTCCATCAACAGCGACCAGAAAAAACTTCCAAGCCCAAGATCAGGAAAGTTTTCAGAAGAAAAAGAACAATCTAAAATAATTTAGGAGGTGAAAGGGAAAAATCAGGCTGGCAGTCAAAACACAAGGGAGGTGCAGCTAAGGCCTCGCCGAGAGGGGCACTCGGTCCCGTCAGCACCGGTGCCTGTGCGGTGCGGGGGGAGTGGAAGGAAGGGAACGACCACCTCTGAGCAGAATTAGTCAACGGAAAACAGAGAGCTAACAGGATCAACGAAGCTAAAAGCTGTCATTTCCAAAGACTAAAACCAGGAAGAGAGCCCGCGGGGGAGAGGAGAGAGAGCCACACTGGGCGTGAAAGAACGGGGGCGCAGCACACACAGGCACACACGTCGAAGACCTCACGACCTGCACGACTCTGGGCCAGCGTCGCCGGGCCTTCCCATTGCGTCCCAGCCTGGATTTGGGGGCAAGTCAACCAACGGAACAGTGTATGAAAGTCAGTACTGTGTTCTGCTGGGACGGAGGCCTGGGGCGCGTCCTCAGTCCCTTTAACTGTCCCACGTCCACTGATATCAAGCCGGCTGGCGTGACGAGCTGGCCAGTGGGAAGAAGGGGATCAAACTCTGCGAAGTCCCCACTGGATTCGAAGGCACTGCCTGCAGTGCGCGCATGATTTACGAAAGGCGATTTTAAGTCTCATTTTGGAGAACAAAATAGACTTACTTTCTAGTTTTTGTT
Organism: Solenodon paradoxus; assembly: GCA_004363575.1. Lineage (NCBI taxonomy): Eukaryota > Metazoa > Chordata > Mammalia > Eulipotyphla > Solenodontidae > Solenodon > Solenodon paradoxus. The sequence continues at coordinate 36,845 of RJWH01006307.1, forward strand.
TAAGAAGACAAGAATCTAAACTTAAAATTCCTTTTTCTATAGACATGTGAATATGCAATTATGTTCACATTGGTAAACAGTGATAACCTCAGAAAAGCGAGAACACATGTCAAAGATTTTCAAACCCATTAGTAAAATGAGTTTTCTGAATAACTTATAATTAAAAAAAAAAATCCCTAAAATTCTCCATTCAACGAAACTATGCCAACTCCGCCTGGGACAAGGTCTGGGCTGAGTCATCGAGCACAGGCGTCAATATCGTTGTTTCAGCAAAGAAGAAGGAAGTTCTTTTGTTTTAGAGACCAGAAGTGCTACAGAAACAAAATATAATAAAAAATGAAAATTCAGGTAGAGGAATTATGCATTTCCTACTGAATAATTATTTCTGTGCTGCCCGCAAATCCTCTCTGGTGAGCTGTGCATCTAAAACTCATCGAACTGCCAAGGGGTAAGCACAGCCCCATCCATCACGCAGCCACTTGACAAATACATTCCATAATAGAAGTTTATTTTTATGGGAGGCTGAATCAAGGACTTTCCCATGCATACAAAAACTTGTCAAAATTATTTATGAGTCTTGCTGAGACACACAATATGTCATATCAAACTCCTATTTTCCTTCCCCGCACAGACTGTCAATATCTCCGGTACTATCAATAACGCGGCCGCCGCTGACCGGCCCTCAGGAGCGCGGCCACCGCCCACCTGGCCTGCGAGGCTTCCCTGAGCACCCCGGGCCGGGGACAGGCACGATGCCGCCTCTGTGGGGTGCAGGGAAGGCCCACACTTGGGAGAGACTTTGCAACATGAAGTAAAATGGAAGTAGATGCTTGAAAAATTATGGTTGATTATGGCTGAAGTAAAACAAAAATAACAGAAGGTATTTCAGCTCTCATTTTACACACAAAATTTGTTAGGTGGATCAAACCCACAGTTGAAAATCATGAAAACTGCCCGTTCTCGTGGAACGCTGCAGGCGGAGAGAGGAGCCCGAAGGAGAGGGACGGGCTGTCTCGGGAGGCCGTGTGAGTGGCCCCAAGTTGCTGTCGCTTCATCTCCCAGAAGCACCTCCTTATGGTGATGGGGCATCAGGCTGTGACCTGCTGCTCTCCCCACCAGAGGGGACTCCCAAGAGTCACAGTGCTGCTGGTGGCTCCGGAAAAACTGACCGACAAGAAAACCCATCGTTACTTTCCAACTCCAGGGGCGACGGAACTGCAGGGCCCTCGGCATGCGTCCCCCGCAGCAAAAGCGGACGTCTGGAAGCAGTCTTTATGCTGCTGGTGGCGCAGCTGGGACGGGAGCCCCGAGAAGGCCCAGCGCCCAGGAAGGAGGCCAGGGGCAATGGCGAGCACGGGGGTGCTGGCGGGAAGAAAGTGGGAAAGGGGCTGGGAAGCACCCATTTCTCAACAGCAACGGAAGCTCGCTCTCTCCCTTCCCGGGCGCGGGACGGGCTTCCTCGCGGGGACGGGCAGCCGTCCCCAAGGTCGGCCCCACTTCCGCTCGGCGACGGGACCCCTGAGTGACTGAGTCCGTCTCAAGGGCCCAAGGACCTTCATGCGGACAGCAGGCCCCAGAGGAAGGCAGAGGCAGCAGGCAGAGAACGCGTGGGCACAGCTGAGCTCCAGGAGCCTTCACACTGCTGGGCCCACGCCTCAGCGTGGCCTTTGGTGTCTTCCTGGGGCGCCTTCACTCTGTTCTCAGAAAAGTGGGTTCAGTGAGAGAAGTCTACCTCTTCTCTTCCTGTAAAAACGTGAGGAAGGATGACAGGAAGGGCACAGAGAAAGAGGCTCCCTGACAAAAATTCACTCCTCTGGCCTCGGCAATATCTTCCAAGAGAATTCTAAATGCCCTGCAGCAGCCCATCCGGGGCACGAGTGCCTGCCTGGCGGGCAGCGGCTCCCGCCACCAACATGAAACAGGCGCCGTGAAGGAGAGGACGGTGGCGCTACCGGGCAAATTCTGCGCCCGGCCCGAAGCGCCAGAGCGAGCCCCCGGCACGCCTCGAGCAGTAACAAGCGATGCAACGCACGACACCGACACGGCGCTGGGAGGGTCACCCTGCACACACGTGCGGGGGCCACTCTGCCACGTGACACTAGGCGCTGGTCTCCAGGCTTCAAAAGAATGAAGTCAGCGATATCTGTGTCAGCTGGAAGCCGGTGTGTTTTCAAGAACACTGAGTTGGTTTTGCTTCCAACGTGAGCCACGTCTACTTCTTCAGAGGCAAACAGCAGAGCACCCGGAGGTGTGTCCCAAGGACAGAGCAGGGGCTGCATGGAGAGGCGGCGTCCGCGCAGCTACAGGTCTGACAAGCTGCTGGCAGGGAGCAGGAAGGGCGCGCAGGTGACCGGGCCCCTCGCAGCCAGCGACTCTGATCCCAGTGCCCTCTCAGTGGTGGCTGTCCAGACCGGAGCGAGAGGACCGCAGGGAGAAGCGAAGGGAAGGAGGGTTCCCACAGCCGCATTCAGGCACCTCTGGTCAGACCCCTGTACTGGACGGTTGCATCAGAGGAGCTGGGCAGGCCCCTCAGGTGAGCAGTGGCGTTCCTGACGCACACACAGGGAAGGACCTGAACCTGCACTCACTCGCCTGCAAGCCTCCCGAGGCCCTGCCCAGCCTCCTCTGCGAGGCAGGCCCATCTGAGTCGCCTGACCGCTGGCCGCCGGCACCCCGACCCAAACGCAATGCGACACGAGGGGCAGTCGAGCCGCAGCAGTGACAGCAATGCGGCAGGGAAGGCGTGGCCGAGGCTGGGTCCTGCCCAGAGAGTCGGGGCTGCGGGGCGCACGTGCCGGCCCGGGAGCTTCTCAGGTGTGGCAGGCGGCTTCGGAAGAACGTTCTGGGTGCAGAACCAGTGACCCCGGGAGCGCGAGGGTGGGAGAGAGGTGCTGCGGACACGTGACGGCACCTTCGGTGGTGCTGATGCTGCTGTCCTGGGGATCGCTGTCAGCATGCTTCAACGTCAGGTGCAGCCGGAGCTCAGTTAGTTCATACGTGTTTATGTTCCAAGACGCTGAGCGTAAGGTTGAGCAGAGTGAGCAAGTAAATATTAATTATAATTTAACAGTGAATGCAATTATCTGCATTGAGAAAATAGAGGAAAACTTTATGCAGAAAAAAAGGAACAACAATTCAAGAGCAAAGAGAGTGAATTATCTATGAACTTAAACTCTTTGTGTGGTTATGCTTCTCCTCAAGGGAAGGTTCTCCAGTGAGAACTCTGACGCCTGCGCAGCTTTCACTTCAGAGAACCATATCGGCCTGCACCGCGCCAGGCGACGGCGCTGTGGGGACATGGGACAGAGATGGGCCAGACCTGCCTGGAGGACAAGGGACACAGAGACAGGCCCAGACCTGCCTGGAGGACACGGGACAGAGAGAGGCCGAGACCCATCTTTCCAGTCATTTGACAAGGGAACCCAAGAGCCGAGGAACACTGACTCTGCAGATGTGGTCTCTTTAGAAACTGCAAAGCACTTCACAGTCACACTGTCTTTCTATTCTCCTCGGCGTCTTCTGAGTGAGGACTACAGCCAGCCACCGACAGCCAGTGACTCTGAACAGGCAACACCTGCCCCTGGTTCAAAACTCAAATGGCACGAGCAAGGACAGAGCAAGCAAACAGCGCTCTGAGCATGCGGCACAAAAGAGGAGGGCGGGCCCTGTGGGAAGGGAGCGGGAGAGCGCGAGAGTCCTGAGTGGCAGGGCAGGGGTCCTTCCCCTGAGGCTGGCGGTGGCAGGAGGGGAGGCAGGGCTGGATGCCAGTGGCGCAGGAGAAGGGCTGGCGAGAAAAGCCCCTGGAACTCAGAGGCACTTCTCATTTTCACTGCCCTTGGCTGAGCTAGGTGGGGTGAAGAGCAGAGACCTGTCTCGGCCGCAGAGAACTAAAGTCTTTCTGACAGGAACATTCTCCCAGGAAAAGTTGTGGATGCAGGGAAAGCCTGAGCTCCCACGGCAGCTCGGCCACAGGTGAGCGGGCAGGCGTGGTCAGCGGCCCCGTAGACCCCAGGATCTGGACTGGTGTTCCCTTGGAGAGGAAGAGAGGCACTCGCCAACCTCGTGTGTCTGGCAAAGATGCCGGGAGATGCTGACTACGTGAGTGACCAGCGTGAAGGGGACGAGACAGACATGTGTGTAAGAAGGTGGGGGACAGGGAACACAGGCACAGTGCGGAGTCAAACGGTGACACAGACTGGTAGGATGTGTTGTGGGAACGGAAGTCATCACAGCACACACCTGCTGCTTCGAAGGGCAGAGGTTGGGGACCCGCTGGGGCAGGCACAGGTGACCGCAGCCACGCCAGCCTGTGCCAGCACTGCTGAAGTCCCGGAGCAAGGCACGACTGCAGGGCCTGGCACAGCTGCTCTGCGGGCACAGGCAGGACAGGGTGAGGACAGTGCGGTGGCGCACAACGACGATGTAAGCACCCCATGCTGGCCTATCCCGGGGGAGCAGCCAGCCCCGCCCGGCCTGGGGAGCAAGCACTGGCGGAGGGGAGCAGGGGACTCCTGCCTCCAGGGCAGCGCCTGGACGCGGGACAGAGCCAACACCATGGTCTGGGCAGAATGACGGCAGGAGAAGAGGGCACCACAGTTTCGGTCTAAAGGGCTTGTTACTAGGACAACAAACGAGCTTTTCAAATCTTCTGGGAGGCAGGGGCGGGGTGGGGCGGGGAATGCAGCCGGTGGGAGAAGTGAGGTCACGGGACACACGCCCCCAACGCAGATGGACCGCACGGGGAGGACACGGCACGCTGTCCCAGCTGTCCCGAAGGTGCTGGCTGTGATCAGTGGGACGAGTCAAAATGACCTCGTGAGGAACAAAGGGCTCCCAGGGAGAAATCCTGAGCTGCGCGCAGGCACTTGGTCAGGACGCTGCCTGTCCCTCGGTGGCACCCTCACAGGCCTCCCTCCTTGCCGCTTGGCGCCGCAGGACGGGGCCACAGCCAGTGCCGGAGGCCCCAGTGAGACGCGCTCACAGGGGCTGAACCCCATTGACCCCGGAGTTGCGGCGCTGATGGGATTCGTGGCGCTGGTTATAGACTGATCATCTAAATTAATTCATTCACGCAGACATCCATCTGGTGACTCCTCGGGAGCTCGCGGTCGCGGCGCCTCCCTCTGCGCTCTGCGCGGCTCCTCGACGCCATCAGACCGGCGGGACCCAGGTGACCGGCCAGCTCATCGAATCTGCTCGGGCTCCGCTTGGTAAATGATATTAACTGAAATGTCCTGACGTCGATTTTTTTCTTTAATTTTATGACAGAAATAACCTAATTTGTAACACAAAATAACCATCTCCTTGGATTACTTTGCCTTGTTAAAATATTTTACGCATTTTTCATTTACACAAAGGTAATGGAAAAGCGCTTCAACTATCTGTTATTTAAACCACCGGAGATATGTTACTGAATGTCTGATAGCTACAAAAATGATTGTCTCTTCAGAGTGTTTACTTTATATCTGTAATAAAAGGCGGACAATTCAATTCATTGGTTAGTAAATAAAGTACGAAAGCTTTTATTTTCTTTTCTCTGCATTGCTAGAACCAAAATCAGATTGCTTTTTAAATTCATTTAGAAACAGGGCTCATTACTTTCCCTTCCTCTTTCTAATCTAAAGCGTCTCGCGTCCACTCAGCCCCTCACATTTTCTTCATCACACTCTGGCTCCGCGCTAAAGGGACGACGAGCTCCCGTCCCGTGGCCGCGGTGGAGGCGGGCAGCACCTCTCGGCGGGAGGCTCTGGAACCCTTGTTTCCCGTAATCGCCTAGTTTCCTTTCCTTTTCCTAAATAAGCAGTAAAATAAAAACATCTAGGAAGTCAGGACAACGTGAGTAAGATGTGCTGACAATGTAAGCGATTAGACTTTTCCTGCATAAACGGTGTTTCTCAAATCAAGGTGATTAACGGAAACCCCCGTCTCTTCAAATGCTCCGAGGTGATGTGCAGCGCATCCCTTCGGACTCCAGAGCGGGACCCGAACAGCGAAAACAGTGCTTGCTGACCACCTTCCGGCTGGAGCGACCCCATGGCTGAGATTTCAACAGACTTATGATAAAAATAAAATGGCACCACTAAATCTGTAAACACGCTGATACCGAACACGACTTGATTCGTATGAAAAATGAACTCGCCCTGCACTGCATGAATTGATCACGATATTAATGAAGAATCTGTTTTAAAAATTTTGTAAAAATAAAACTATTCATTATTGAACAGCTCAAAACAGAGTTTTTCAACATTAAGGACAAATGGGTTTCTAACACTATTTTTATAAATTCATAAAAAATGTTGAGGTACACATCTCGAAAAACAGAAACACGGTCACTGAAACAGCATGTGGCGTCCCTGCTCTAACACAGGTGAGGGACGTCAGGGGAGAACAGCACTCAGGTGGCCAGAGTGTGGCCCAGCACCCCCAGCCTCTCAGCCAGAAAAACGCCAGAAAAATGCAGAACGAGCCTCTGCATCTCCCGGGACCCTCCTCCCGCAGGGGGGCTTTAGAAAAGCAACTCTGTGAAAAGGTTACTCTAGACAAAACAGACAGGGCCAGGGCTCCCAGAGCAGGCCTGGGTCCTCAGGTGTCTGGGGAGGAAGCCACCTTCTCCCAGGGACAGTGCTCTTGCTGCCTGGTGGGTGTAAGCTGGAGCCCCCACTCCCCTTCAGCACCCAGACCTCAGCTCGGTCCAGGCACCGCCCCGGTGACTGCAGGAGCCCCCAGGACACGAGTCACCCTTGGGTGTCACTCCACCCTGCAGCTGACCACTCTGAGACACAAAACACGTTCCCATGGGTCTCCCTGCCCCAGCCCTGCCCCCGTCCACTGTCCGTGGAGAGCGGCCTTCAGCCAATACCCGACCAACAGAGGACGGAGGGCCAGTGCCTTCTCCAGAAGCAGCTTCCTCCCACCGGGGTGACAGAAAGCACTTCCGGGCGTCACATGTCCCTAAGACCCCGGGTGCAGAATGGGCCGTGTTCCTCTAGCCCCGGCACCATTCCATCTCCTGGAAGTCTCGTTGGCTTTGCATTCATGTACTCAATACAGCAATATTAGACATTTTAAAGTCACTACGCAGTCTCTTTTTACCTTCGATTAGGCCCAGCCCGCAGGTACCCTCTGCTGCCTGCTGTGCTCGCCCTGGCACAGCCTCAGTGCTGCCTCTGACCTGCCAATTCTTGGGTCTCCTGGGCCTGCCTCCTGGTCGGGTCACACTCACCAGGTGAGACTCAGCTGCAGCCCTGGGATCAGAGCTGCACAGACTGACCGTGCCCTGGACACCGGCCCTGCCCGGTCCGGAGCGCTGATAAGATCAGGTTTCCTGATAGCATGTCTCTGAGCATTTTCATTCTAATCACTTTTGTGTTCTCAGGTATTTGTGCACTGTAATCTGCAGCTTTTCAGCAAATAGTACCTTGATTCAACTTGGCTTTTTTTATTTCCTCTTATTTTTTTGTAACTTTGTAAATCATATATGGTTTCAAACTCAAAATCAGCAAGGACAGTAGTACAAAGACCCCTCACTGTGGACTTTGCATGGACTCTCCACAGACTCATCACTTTTCTTTTATGAACCACGTGAGAGGGAACTTCGGAACTGATGACCGTTCACGTGTAAATACTTCACCGTGAGCTTTCTACCTGCTAGGACTCACGCTTTACATGTCATCAAATGTTCCAGGAATGGCCATCAGAGCAAGCAGAAACAAAACAAAAGAAAGGAAGATGACCAAGACTTCCGGCCCAGGACGCGTGCCAGGCTGGTCCCTAAGCATGGTGCTCTGACCTTTCATTAAGAATACGGTCAGTCCTGAGCACAATGTGCTTTACCTGACTCAAACTGATTCTATATTCTGTACCTCTCAAGCATTTCCCACTCACTTCCAGCATCTAAAACTTCTCAGTTAAAAATACATCTTTCCCAAGAGTTCTCCTTGATTTGGGAGCCCTGCTCACTGGTGCTTTTGCTGAGGATTTTGCTCGCTATTTAAAACTCCAGCTCCCAACTTCATGGAGGAATGACACGGTCAGTAAATGGGACACACTCGCCACATGGTTCAAGGAGTGAGACAAGCATTAGCAGCCTTGTAACCATGCCACAAACAGGATATGCGATGTGTCCACCACCCAAAAAGGAGCTTTGTGTCACCGGCACTGGGACTGCCTTTTACAGTGGAGCAGAGGGTGGCAGGCTAAGTGTTTCTGCGTCTGCCTCCTTTGTTCAGAACTGCATGTTTGTATCCACCCACGCTGCTGCACAAGGCAGCAGTTCACTCCTTTTTATTGCCTAGTAATATTCCACTTTATGGGCCATTTGCCTGTCCAGTTATTCATTGATGGCCACTGGGGTTATTTTCAGCTCTTGGCTATTGTGAGCAGAGTTATTATAAATATTCATGTATAAATCTCTGCATGAACATACGCTTTTATGCCTCGCAGGTATATTCCTAGGAGTGGAATTGCTGGGTCATATGGTAGGTAAGTATATGCTTAATTTTATAAGAAATTGTAAACTGTTTTCCAAATGAGCTGCACCGTTTTAAATTCCCACCAGCAACGCACGACAATTCCAGATGCCACCCATCCTCACTAACATTTGGCATTCTCGGTCTTTCTAATTTTAGCCATTCTGGGGGCTGAAGAGCGGCTCGTCAATATGGTTCTAATTTGCATTTCCCTGATGGCTGGTGATGTTTAGCACCATTTCATGTGCTTTTGGCCATGTGAATATCTTCGTCTACATATTTTTAATTGGGTTCTTTGTCTCCTTAAAATTGAGTTGTAGATTGCACTTTGTGTATTCTGCATTCAGTTCTTTGTCAGATATATTTTCTCCTGGGCTGTGGTTTGACATTTTATTTTTATTTTTTAAATGATTCCTTTGAATAGCTTTTGATGTTGATAGAGTCGAATTACTGATGCTCCTTTTTATAAGTTGGACTATTACAACATAGTCAAGAGGTCTTGACCTACACCAAGGTCAAACAGATTTTCTTACATTTTCTCAGAAGTTTTATAGTTTTGGTGTTTACATTTAGGTCTATAATCCACTTCAGGTTAATTATTGTAAAGCCTGCGAGGTAAGGGCTGTGGCTCATTTACCGTTGTCTTCTATCACATCCAAATATTCCTGCGGTTTGTTGACAAGACCATCCTTTTCCTTTTGTGGAGAATCAGCTGAGCATATGTGTGTGGGCCGATTTCGATCATAACGTCAAAGCTATCCTGTCTTGATCACCCAACTCTCCTAGAAAGCCCTGCAATCAAGGTGACGTAAGCATCCTACATTTTGTCAAAATTGTTTTGATTATTCTAGATCTTTCATGCTGGCACGTCATTTTTAGAATCAGATTATAAATTACACCCAAAAAGCCTACAGAAGTTTGATTGGGCCTGTGTTGGACGGACAGATCAATTGGTTGGACTGACAGTGTAATAACACCGAGTCTTCTATCCATGAATAAATACATGTCTCTCTATTCACTAGGAACCTCTTGGCAATGGCTGGGTTCTCAGTGCCAAGGTCAAAACAGATAAATTTATCCCTAAGGACAACATGGTTTTAATGCTACAGTAAGTTGTATTTTTAAAATTTTAAAAAACAGCTGATCTGCAGCTGTTTACTGCTGTTATACAGAAATACAATTATAACTGAAGTGTGCACACTGACCTTCCAGTGTGAGATGCGGTCAGTCCCTTTTACTTCTGCAAGGTTACTTACAAATTCCTTATAGTAAAATGCAAATAAATACACCTTTCCTTTATTCATTCCAATCTGTACGTCTGGTTTCAAAGTTGACATCAAATTTAGAAAATATTCAGAACCTGGTTCCAAGATGAAGGACTGTTAGACAAATTTCAGCCATCATTTCCTCAAACTCTTTCTGTTCCTTCCTTTCTCTCCTGTCCTTCCAGAACTCTCAGGGTAAGTGTGAGGCTGCCCCTGGGGTCCCCTTCTTCTTCTCTCCTGCAGTCTTCCTTCCACAGCAACATGGTGGTCAGCTTTCCGTGCTCCGTGTGCATGTTCCCAACTGTTCTCCCACCGCATGCTGTCCTGGGAAGTTAATCTAGCAGATTTTTATCTCCTATCTTTTGCAATTCTACAAGTTCTGTTACTTTTTAAAATTTCCATTCTTCTTCAGATTTCGTTCATATTTTTCTTTAAAGCTTTGAGTATATTAGTAAAAGCTCCCTTAAAGCCTTAGACGCGAATTGCATTTCTTTGGTCTTTTTCTACTGACACATCTTTCTCCTGAAAGTAGGTGGGATGTGCTGCGTCTCAGAGCCCCTGGTAACTGTGTGGCTAACACAGCGCCAACATTAGAGACTCAAGTCTGCCTGCCAGGCGGTTACACTGCGGGAGGTCAGCTGACTCTTCTGGCTGCGTCTTCAGCTTTGTTAGGTCAGAAGGGACTAGTGTGCACTCCGTTAGCACAGCGGGGACTGGCTGGTCCTCCGGGCCGGCTGGACCCCAGCCCTCAGCGCGACTCCACCACTTCGTGAGCGGACTTGCACTCTCGTGTGGCTGCAGGGACTGATGCCGTGAGCCGTGGAGACTGCCCGCGACACTGCACGGACCGCCCTGCGGTGTGGTCAGTGCTCTGCTCGGAGCCAGGTCAGCGCGGGAGGGTCCAGCGCTCCGTATCTGCGGCGCCCTCTGCATGCAGACTCGGCCCGTCCGTCTCCTGGCTCCTCTGTGAAGTGGCCGCCATCTCCGCCAGGACATGTCCCCCGGTGTGGCAGAACGAGGCCCCAGAGGACACACTGGGCATCTCTTCCCTCGGGAGCACGGCTGTTTCAATAACTGCAGCTCCTTCTCCAGGCTTCCAGTTTCCTCCTGGGCACCGGTGCGAAGGCACACCCCATACAGCAGCCCCGCTTCGGGCGGAGGGCAAGTTGTCTTCAACAGGACTCCCCCTTATTCGTGGCCACGGCTCCTCCATGGACATTCCCATGCTTTACTGCTATTTCAGTCAGCAGAGCCCCTCGACTAGGACCCTGCATAGAACTGATGAAGCGACTGTTCACTTAGAGGAGGACCGGCCCCAGTGTTCTCTCCTCGATGTGCTCAGTGATGAGGAACTGGAGTGATCTGCTGAGTTTTCACTGGCAGAGCTGCATTCACAGATGCGGATGGTGAGGACCAGTGAGGACCAATGAAGACGGCGATGCACAGGGCATCTGAGTATTTCTCCTCAGATGAGAATGCCAACTTCTGTCTAAAGGACACACTCATTTCCCCGGGCCCTGTGGGTGTGGCCTCACCTGCAAAGTCTGACGCCCACAGTGCCACCCCCTGCACTTCTGCCCTCCGGCGGCTCCGTCCACAGCCTGCCAGGATGTGCGGCTTCCCCTTCGACGAGTCCCCTGCCGCCGCCGCCACTGCTGCCGCCTGTAGTAACTCTTCCATCATTCAGACCTCTCTGCAGACAGATCTCTGCAGCATCCCTGCATCTTCAAGTCCTCCTACGTCCCCAGGCCCTCAGATGACCTGGGTCTCCCCCATCAAGCCCTGAGAGGGACTAGCTCCGGCCCACTCGGCGTCCAGCCGGAGCTCCGAACCTGCTGCTCTTCATCTGTCTTTCCTCATGGGCCGTCCCCTTCAACCAGCTGCAGGCTTCACTTACCTGCCCTCACTGGTGTCGGTGCCCCTCCGTGGAACATCCGCTCCCAGGCCAGAGCCCGTGCTCTGCTCACAAGTGCACCCTGGACACGCAGCATGATGCCCAGCTTCCGGCCCAGTGTCTGCTGGCTGTGACTCCGGCTCCAGCACCGGGACACGAGGGCCCTGACCCTCCGCAGCCCTCCTCTTGTTCTCAGCTGGAGTGTCACTGATGCAGGTCACGGGAAGTGGGTGCTGGGACTCTTCTCTGAGTCAGGGGAACGAGACCAGAGGAGCTCGACCAAGGGGCCTTGACTGAACTCGTGACTCTGCAGACTGGGACTCGGATGTCTCTGGAGGCTGAAGTGGATGAGGTGGATTAAGTGACACCATGGTGGCCATAAGTGGAGATTTACTGGGCTCAGAAATGCTAGAGAATCGCTGAACTGGAGCACAATTTATTGCATAATATCCGTGGAAAGCCCATTAAGGTAAAGATAAATGGTAGAAAATGCTAAATAGCCAATTCAAAATTTAGTAACCGATATTGAATACTTACTGATTTTAAAGAAAAATATATATGCATTTGTCATAGTGCTAGCAATTGATTTTAACCAGGAAAATGACCATTCATGCCACTTCCCTGCACTTAGAGATCATTCATCTTAAAAATAAAATTGTCCCATTGCTATTGTATTTGTCTATGTTTCACTTGTGGCAAAACACTACTTCTGGCTCTATTACAGAAGGAAAGCTAGTTAAAAGCAGAAGAACTTCTGCTGGGAATATTGGACACAGGCACAAGAATAAAACTAGACCACTAACTAAGATCATATGTAAAAATTAATTCACGAGGGATTAAAGACATGGATGCAAAGCCTGAAACTATAAAACATATAGAAGAAAACATTGGCAGAACACCCCTTAACACTGGCCTTAGAGATGTCTTTGGGAACTTAACTTCAATGTCAAGGGAAATGGAAAGCGAAATAAACGAAGAGGATCCGTCAAGGTAAGTAGCTTCTGCACAGTGAAAGAAACTGTCCTGTAAGTGAACCAGGAGATGGAACCTGCACACCACACCCCCGGCAAGGGGTTAATTTCCAAAGCACAGAAGCCATACAACTCAACAACAGAAACACACACAATATAATCTAAAACATGGGCAGAAGATCTGAATAGATATTTCTCCAAAGAAGACACACAATACCAGCGGTACCCAAGAAGATATTTCGCCTTTGTTATTTGGGAAATGCAAATCACACCCATGAGAGAGCACTGCAGGCCAGGCCAGGGAGCCAGTGCTGGGAGGAAGCAGAGAGGGATCCCTTACACACTGCAGGGGGAGTGTAAGCTGGTGTCACCATGATGGAAAGCTAGTGTGATGGTGCCTCAAATTGAAAACAAGTCCAGATGACTCCGCTGTCCCACTTCTGGGTACTTACTAGAAAAACACAAACACATTCTCAAGGATAAATGCGCCCCGTGTTTATGGCAGCATTATTTACAAGAGCCAACAATGGAAACTACCCAAGTGCCCTCTTCAGATGACCACACACAGCGGTGGTGCATCGCACACAGCCATCACAGAAAGATGAAATTCTGTCATTTGCAGCCACATGGATGGACCTAGAAGGAATTATGCTCAGCGACGTAAGTCAGAAGGAGAAAGGCAGACATCGCATAATTTCACTCACAAGGCACACAGGGAAACCTAAGGAGGAGGGGGCTGGGCCAACTGCAAAATGGGCCAATTACAAGGTGAAGGAAGAAGTGGACTATGGTGGGGACCGTGACGTGTTAGATACAGATGTGGATTGACAACGCTGCTCACCCTAAGCTTACGTTAACGGCTGGAGGCAGTGCGCTCCGTCAGACAGAGCGACAGAGGGCGTGTGCGCACAGAGCCCTGCAGCATGCACGCCAGTCTCCCCCACCGTCGTGGGATGGTCTCCACCGGCTGACCCCGTGGCATCTGCTTCCTGTGATGATGCATTTGACCGACGACCAGCAGAAACTTACAGTGGCAATAAAACGCCTCACTTTCGGTACGTATGTTACTTCAACGAGCACATACGATTCAGTGTGCATGTCAGCCGGCTACAACATTTGACGTTTCGTATGCTAATGTCCTTGGTGCCCCGCCAGCTCCTTCCTCCAAACTTCTGAGCTCATCGATCTCGGCTGACGAGCAGCTCAGCAGCTCCCTCACCTTCCGTGAGCCGCAAACATGTCCGGGCCATCTGTGTCCTGAAGACGGGAGGACAGCGCGCTGCCCTGTCCCCAGGAGCGCCGTTGACGTTCGTTACTAAAACACACGCAAGAACAGATTGCGGGGCCTCTGCAGGGCTCCCCAGACCCAGGCCGCGGGGCGGCCCACACGGCTGCCGGAGGCAAAGGGCGGGAGGCTCTGCTGTTCGGTGGGAAGAGTTAAGTGGTCTGCATGAAAGCTCTCCACAAAGGTCCCCACAAGGCGCCATGTGAAAGTGAGTTCAAAGGCGCTCAGCCCTGCACGTCTTACGCCACGTACGAATCATCTGCGGAGCTGGAAAAACTCGGCTGAAGTGTGCAGGAAGCCCTGTCAATTCTTAGGCTTTTGAGAGAGATGTCTGCTGTCGTGCACAGGATTCCGAATGTTAATAGCATGCAGAAACAGAAAATAAACAGGGTGTCAATGTGAATCAAATCCAGGAATTTCAGAGAAAAAAAGATGAAATTAAGACGAAATTTACTTTAATGGCCACAATTTTGCTATAATTTCTAGGTTCCCTTGGCAGTTGCCCAATTTAACCAGAACCAGTCCCCGCAAACCTGGTCGAGATGCAGAAAGTTACTAAGAACAGCCTTGGGCTATTGACTGAAGGTTCCAGAAGGTATTAATTGAAATCTGCACAAGGAGCGTTTCATTTCTGCACATTTGGCGCTGCGGCCCATACCTCTGTCTCACTAATGGCCCCTGCCTTCCCCCAACTCTGCAGTAATCTTTAAGGTGACGCCTGTTACAAGTCAGAGAAACCAAGACCACTTCCCTGAAAGGTTTATTGTGTACGACGCAATTTAAAAAAATCACAGGACCAGGAAGTTACTTCTATTAGGTTTCTAATTTTCAAAATTTATAGAATACCACACTTCAATCATTCAGTTTATGGATTCCGTATCCTCAGAGGTAAACAAAAAGAAAAACGTAAAGAAATGAAATCTTGGTTTTTCTGAGTAGAAACACACGTCTAACAGCTCCAGTGCCAACTTCCCAGGATTTTCGGTCATTTCAATGCTACTTTCACATGGCAGTGAAGTTGCCTCTTGCCATGCTCTTCCCTTCGGTGCGAATGAACAGCCTGCGTGCATTTCACAGCCGTCTGCGTTTCATGCATCGACGGGCACCCTTCCCGAGTGGACGCTGTGCTGAATTCTGATAGTTATACGGTTCTGTCATACCACCAAAATCAGGAATGGGGAACAGAAAGCAAGGGACTCTCTCCACTGCCCTGTGCCCTCCGGCTGGCCATCACTGCCCTCGCCCTGCCCGTTGAAGAGCTGCCCTTTCAGGGGTCGTGCCAACCAACTCACACTGCACGGACACGTCTGTGTCTGGCTTCCCTCCCTCAGGAGAGCGCTGACATCTATATGGTTAGTTGACATCTATGTCGCCAAGTCTCATGCCATCAACCAAGCCTGCTTTTCAATGCGCATCAGATGGGCATTTCAGTTGTAGTCAGTATTCTGAACAACGTCACTGTGAGAACCCACGGACAAGTCTGTCTGGGGACCTGTGTTTTTATTTCTTTGGTGCGAACACCCAGGAGGAGAGTCCCGGGCTGCACGGCAGGAGCTAACGGAACTGCTTTCCAGAGGGGCCGCCATTCTAGACTCCTGCCAGCCGCGCACAGGTCCCGGTGAACACAACTCGCTGCCGTCGGCGCCGCCAGCCGTCCGTCCGCGCTTCAGCGCTCACCACGGATGTGTGGCCGCGTCTCGCTGTGGCGTGAAGACTGGTGCCACTCAGCACCCTTCAAGTAGGCACTGCCCTTCGTGTACCGTCTGGCCGTGTGTCACTTGGGCGCTGGTCTTACGACTGACCTACGATTTGCCTGAGTGCTCTGGATTCGAAAAGTTAAGTCAACTACACACAGAGACTGTTTTTCTCTTTATTTCTTAATGTATCTTTTGAAGAGTGAAGGATTTCAAATTTGATAAATATGAATTTACCAATTATCTTGCTGCCAGTTCATAAGTTTCATGTCCCAACTAGACACTGTGTCAACCTGTGCTTCAGAAGGATTTTTCCGTTTCCTTCCAGACAGTTTAGAGCTTTAACTTCCACGTGTAAGTTTTGATCATTTTGAACAAACATTTTGAATAGCAAGGATCACGTTTCGTTTCATTCCAAAAGGACAGATAAGTGTTCTAGAACCATCCGTGGACAAGGTCCTTCCTCCGGCCGCAGAGGCCCGCGGAGTCACCGGGCCGCGTGTGCGTCGGCTGCGCTGAGTGTGCCGGGCTCCGCGCCTCCCCGCAACGCCGCTACCCCATGGTCACCTCCAGACTTTCATTTCCATCTTTAAAATAGAAGTTGCGTAACTTACAGTGCACAGCAGGATGTGATGTAATTATACACGATGAAATGACTACTCCAGTCGAGCTAATTAGCATCCATATCCTCACCCCGTTTCCTGTGTGTGTGTTGGTGCCTAGAGCACTGAAATGCGCTCCATTAGCAAAGATCCAGGGTTAGTACCACAGTCATCGCGCTGTGCTGCACGCTGGGACTTCGTCCGCTGACCCTCTGACGCGTCTCTGCCCACGTCCCCGGCGCCTGCCCCGGGTGGGTCGGTGAGGCTTGATAGCAGGCCTTGCCGTCAGGTGGGCATACCTTTCACGTCTTCCTTTTCGAAACAGTTTTGGGTGCCACAAGTTCTTACAACCTTGTTTAAACATTGGAAGCAGCTGGACAGAAGGACTTTAGGGCTGTACTGAATCCACAGGTCGATCGGGGGAAAACGGACACTCAGGGACGCCCAGTCTCCCGTCCATGAACACGGCGCCTCCTCTCTCCACCTCCGTTTCCCTCTCCCAGCAGAGTTCCAGTTCTGTCGCACGGTCTCGAACACACACACACACACACACACACACACACACACACACACACACACAGTTTTAATGTATCTCTAATAGTCCCTTTTTCCCCTTAGTTTTGCTTTTAACGTTATGTTGAACTTTGCCACCTACTAATGAGGTCACAGGGCCCCAACCTCCCGTCAGAGTTCACCTTACGCATCTTCTGTGCAGGCATTTCATCCTGTCTCTGAAGAAGACGCTCCCCCGCGGCCGCACAGGGCAGGCGGGAGTGGCGCGGATGGCGGCGTCACACTGCCTGCGGGCAACTTCCCGTCCGCACACGCGCTTGCTGACAAGACGGCTCAGACTTACGGCCCAGCTCAGGGAGACTCACTGGGCTGGGAAATAGAGGAAGCTGCGCTAACAATGCCACATCTGTTCCCAGCGCTGCGATGCCTTTGACAGGCGTGGACGGTGCTATCATCTATCAAAACAGCCATAACATGACGTGGTCCCGACGCCTTTGGACTCACCTACAGATTAAACAAAACCAGTGCGTTTGCACAGCTATATCACCAGGTGCTTTCTAAGCAGCCCTCACTTCCGACGTTAAATGCATCTGGGAGCATGTGTTTCTAATACAATTGTTAGACTCTGTCAGCCAAAGCATTTATCACTGAAACATACTTGCAATTTTTGGTCAAAATACTGGATATTCAGGTTGCCTATCAAGATAAAAAAAAACAATTTCAAAAAGCGCAAAAATGCCTTACATGACAAATACTAGTCTTCGTATTGAAAACGCTAGACACGACATCACATAACACATTCACGTGTACGGGTCAAAAAGTGTCAAAAAGTGAATACAGTAAACATGCTACATTCTAAACAACACACATTTTCCCTGAGAAATATGAACTCTGAGGAAAAGTAGAAAGATTAAAGAGAATTTTTACGAGACTTACACAGAACACAGTATCTTCTTTAATCACATATGCACCCAAAATACCTTGAGTGTATATGTATGTCTCATCATATTTTTAGGAACTGACAAAAGCCGAAATTCTGTCCGTCTTCTGAGTCACCGTAAGAAAATCCGATTAAGAAAGAAAACTGGAGACAGTTGCATGAGTAAACCTCGCTGTTAAATGGCCGCCTGACATGAAACCGAGACAGCGAATGCAAATGACAAAAGCAGTGACATTCAGCAGTGCGACGCCGGACTTGCTTGCATCACTCACTCTATTACAGTCTATTCAAACACTAAGCGCTTGTAAACAGACACACACAAGAAAGAAATTTAAAAAGCTGTTTCTGTGGAATATTGACATTTTATCTGGTGAGGATTCCTCAGGCCGCAGTGACAACATGTCACCATCATGGGGTCTCTGATAGAGTCAGGTGATGGGACTGCGGCTCTCAGCAAGGTCCTTGGGGAGCACACAGAGCATCGTGCGGGAGCCCGGCGCCAAGCGCCCCCACAGCAACGGCCATGGTGAGGGCGCACGACCCTATGGGAGGCCCGTGCTCACAAACGGCCTTCGAATTCCATCCGGCGGTGACTCTGGGCCGGACAGGAAGACGAACGAGAATTCTGATGCTGGCAACGGCACGGCCGCCCCCTCGGCCTGGAACTAGCCTGGTCCCAGGAGATGGCCAGGGGGCCACTCCTTCCCTCCGGTTTCACCGCCAAGCAGCCACCACTGTCTGTGCCGTCTGCTCACGGCAGGCAGGCCTCGGGGAGAGGAAGACGGCACCATAGCAGCTTCCAGAGTCTTAAGACAGGTTATTGGTTGAAAGACTAAAGATTTTCCTTCTTCTCTTTGCAAGCTTTCCCAACAGATAACATGAACTTTAAGTGACCGTGACAATTCATTAGGAATCCCAAATGTAAGTGCTATTTCACTGTGGCTCTGAGCACATGCACACGCCTAATTTTTCCTATTTTAATGATGGCACTAGGAAAATAAAGATGTTGATTAATACAATGCACAGGACATTTGTAACTTTTAATAAATTTGCAAACAAATGCTTAGAATAGTATTCTTTAGAGAGTTGTTTTACACTGCTATAGCATTCTTCCCACTTAGTTTTCTAAGGAAATGAATTTGCCATTTAATTTTTCCGATTTTTCTTGACAATTTGATTTTTTGTCCTGAGCAGGAATACGTGTAAAAAGAAAAAAACATTTTTTTTTTAAGGCAAGGTGGCAGGAAGAGAGAGAAGGAAACATTTTATTATTTTTCTTTGGTTGTTCATGCTGGCTGTTTCCCCCTGGACCTGGGACTTGAACCCAGGTGTATGTGGCCCGCGCTCCTTCAGAGGTGACTGACCTAACCACTGCTCCACCAGGGCGTGACAACAGGAGTATATTCATGTTTAAAAGGAAGAGAAAATTTTCAGAATAATGAACAAAGTGAAATGTCAAAGTCTTTACCTAGTAAAGAGATTTAAATAAAGTTGTATCATGCCAAAAAAAGAGCCAGAAAGAATATTAGTTTTTCTTTTTAGGTTAAATAAATACTGTGAATTCACCAAAGTTCTAAATATATCCCATAAGAATATTCTTTTGTTACTATAAGATCTAATGAGAATTGTGCTCAATACTGAAGACATTCGGTCTCTGGTTACTCGCGTATCTCTGTGTACGCTGGACACAGTGATTTACAGGACCGTGAGCACGAGAACAGAATGCAAACACAGCAATGCGTTTTTCTAGCTTGTACTGAGGAGCTGAATAATGACAAGTGTAAAATTCCACTCAAATCCAGAATCAACTCCACTGATGTCTGGCAAACGCGAGAAACCCTTCTGCAGCAGGACACCGTTCCAACCAACGCAGGCCACTGTCCTCGAGCCCTGGGCCGCATGCGGCACGGCGGGTCACAGTTGCTTAAGTGAGTCGCTCCTGTGCTGATGACAGCGCTTCGGAGCAAGCACGCAGCACACAAGTCAGTCAGAGAAACAAGTTAGTCTCTTCACCCTTGTTGGAGCATCGAGAACCGAGGCACATGGCTGTTTTTCTACGTTTTCTGGTAAATGAACAAGAAATCATGATGAGCAAGGAACTGAAATCAGGTTGTAAGTTCTATGGAAAAGGCACAGACAGACTCACAGGCTAAGTCAAACTGAACTCTAAAATAAAGCAGATAACACTTTAATGTGAGATTAAACATTGCACATAAAACCCATTTACTCCACTGGTCTTGTGACATTTTAGGATGGTTTTTGGTGGGAATAATTTCAGTGTCCAGATGCCAACAGAACAGGGTCTGGTGCCCTTTTCTTTCTCTGGTCACTTTGCTTTTGGAGCGGAGACGTTTCTCAGCAGTCGCCCGGCGACACGCCCAGAGGCAGGTGTGCAATGCTGAGACAGACTCGGCAAACGTCGCCTGCCTGACACTGAACCTCCTGGACCCCGAATTCCTGCTCCCTTTGCCACTAAGTGCTGTCTGCAAAACTAAATAATCTAATTTAGCTTAGTCTGGGGCAAGGTAAGCATTTCTTCTGTATCAGTCATACTCTTCACAGCTACAGGCACTGACGACGGACCACGCCTGCAGAAGAGCAGCTCTGCACTGTGTGCCAGACCCTGGGCTGGGAACTGAGCGACAAGTGACCGGCTCCCAGGAAATCATCACGTGGGTCCAGAACCTCCATCCTCATCCGGGGACCACAGGGCAAGTGCTGACCCTGAGCCGCACTGCGCTCGCAGACGGCGTGACTGCACTTGATCTCGCCCGTACCTGCCAGGTGAAGGGCAAAGCCAGAAAAGGGACGCCTGGAAGTGTGCGCCGAAAGACAGAACCACAAAGCAGGAAGGAGGCCGGCAGAGCTGAACTGTGCCACTGCTGTGTGTGTGAAGCGTGCGTGAAGTGCGTGTGGAGTACACATAGTGTGAAGGGTGTGCAGGGTGTGAAGTGTGTGAAGGGTGTGCAGGGTGTGAAGGGTGTG
>RJWH01006308.1:0-57389 GCA_004363575.1 Solenodon paradoxus
AACCCCCTAAGAGCAATTCCCAATCATAGAACAAGAGTCTCCTAGGGGTCTGAGCAGGGGAGGTGCCCTCCTTGTGGGGGTGGCATGGGTCAGGTGAGGAAATAGGGACCCTTGCCCCCTGTTCCCCCACTGGGGTCGCATGGGGAACTACCTTTTTTTCTTCCTTTTTTTTCTGTTTTGTTTTTTAACTTTATTAAGGAAGGAGCGACGAATCTAATTGTCTACATTTAAAGTGAACAGCATGACGATTTTATGTGCGTCGTAGAGTGATTGCTGAGGTCAAGGTAATGAACACATCCATCATCTCGCACCGTTGCAGAGTTAACGCCTGCTGTGTGGCGGTGAGCGAGTTTACAGATGTACTCTCGGCCGCTTTCAGGTATAGTCTACCAAGCTGCTCATTAGGTCTTCAGTGTTTATTCTTAAAACCCAACGCACGCACCTCTGACCTGTTACAGCACCCCGTTTCCCCTTGTCCCCAGTAGACTGGCCGCCACCAGCCACCATTCTTGTCTGTTTCTCGGAAACCCCGCCTTTCTTCTCCGGTGCTCACACCAGCACCCGGGTCCCCAGCGCTGCAAACATGAAGAGCTCCCTTGTTCTTTCTCCTCTTCCATTCCACCACGTGTCTCCCCCAACGAAGAAAGCAGGAGAACGGCCTGGGCCGGACAGTGGAACAGGTGCTGACTCTGGTTCAGAGCTGAGTTGTGCACTCAGCCCAGATCCTGCCAACCCCACAGGGCACACTGGAGAGCTGGCGATGTCACAAACTGGTCCCAACCTCTACCCCAAGACAAGTGAGGAACAGCATGAGAACTCTGAACCTCCAGTGACTGCAGGGTCGCCCAGCCTGGTGACTCGCCTCTTCCCGACCCTGGAGCTAACACCTGCCCCACCGCCCTGGCTTCTGTCTTCCAGGGCAGCAGAAAATCGCAGGTTTTGCTTGGCTGGTGAGCTAAGGGTCTTCAAGAAGACCAAGATGGGAGTCATAAACCTCGGTTCAGACTCCTGGTCTCAGGCATCTGAGTGAGGGGAGATAACGGCCATGAAGATCCTTGGGTGGCTACCCTGAGAACCGAGAGCGTGAGCAGGCGGATGGAGCGGGACCGCTGGTAGTGGGCCAGGTCTTTGAGGTTCTTCCGCTCAGGAAAACCCTGTTCTCCGTCCTCAGCCAGCGGGGAAGGAAAACAGGAAACACATGTTCTGTAGGGGAGGCTGAGCACCCAGCCCTGAGAAGCCCCCGGGGAGGACCTGCTCCCTGGATGGGAGTTTCCCAGTCCCACCCGGGGTCCGAGCCCTGCCCAGCCTTATAGGAGAGATGGGCTTATCAAAGAGCCCAGCACCGAGAAGCCGGACTCCAGGGCAAACGTGGGCCAGCTGCTCAGCCTCTCCGGGCCTGTGCTGCTTCTCCGATCTCATAGAAGTGATTGTCCCTGCCTCCTTCTCTGCCTTGCCTGCCTTGCTGGCTTTGGGCATGATAAAGCACCACACCGGAACTAGAAGCTTTCTTTCCTCTCCATCTGCCAAACCTCAGCCTCCAGACCTCAGCCTCCAGGAAGTCTTTGAGGCCAAGAGGGAAGGACTGGCTTGCCCATGTGAACTTGTCTGGGCTTCCCTATTTACTCCTTTTTGAAGGACCTGACATATAATCCCCATCAGACAGAAGTACTGATGTACATGACCTGAGATAATAAAAGAGGCCCTGCTAACCCCATCCAAACCTCTCCTTATTGACTTAGTACTGTCCAGGGGGCACTCGCGGTTTCATCAGCACAGTACCTGGGCCCTCAGGGAGAATAGCGCAGAAGACCCCAGGAGATCCCTCTGAGATTCCCCAGCTTCCCTTAACCAGGACAGGAGGAACTCCAGGGCGCCTTTGCTGGTCCTCATCCATCTTTCCGATCTTCCTCAGAGCCTGGTTTGATTCGCCGAGCTCTGTGTCCCTGACAGACCAGAGTCTGGGCCTGGTTGGAGGAGGGCCGAGAAGGGGAAAGCCTCTGGAAGCACCCAGGGATGCCCGGAGTGTGAGCCCATGATGTGTGTGCTGTCTCTCTGAGTGTGACTGTGTCATCCCCGAGGGAGTGGCATTTTTTTCCTCTTTTCCTTATTGGGAGCCCTCCCAGAACCCAGCCCAGCTAAGGAGACTAAGAGGTGGCTTGAGGAAGGGGCAGGAGCTTGACAGGGAGAGAGGAGGTCAGGTTTCTGGTCAGTTCTCCCTGCAGAGGAAGAGCCGTCAGGGGTGCCACCAGAAATGAGCGCTCTCCCTTTATCCTTTCTGTCATTTCCCACCCTAGGTGGAGCCTTATGAATGTGAGTGATAGTTGCCACATCCAGGCCAAGTTGGTGAAGGAGGTTGTGACTTCTCCACCCACACTGCCCTGCCTGCCCACTGGCTGCAGCAGGCTCTGAGGCTGGAAGGGAGCACACAGCCACTGGATGAAGAAGCCAGGTCCCTGAATCACCACCTCTTCACCAGGAACACCCACCTTGGACTACTGGGAGTGAGAATGAAAGTATTTTGTGTTTGATCACTGACTTTTGGCAGTTTCCTTGTTTCATCAGCAGGCACTACCCTGCTTCAGTTGCCTTATAGGAGCAAGACTGCAAGGACGAAACGAGTTCAGTACCCAGATCTGCCTGTCACAATCCACTGGGAACTTGAGCCAGGCCCACTCTCAGCCTTGTCCCTTGGTGTGGCTCCTGTTGGGGGAGATCCTTTGCAATCCAACAACCGTAAGCAGAAGCATCCACTCCTTGCTCATCTTCTGAGTCCCTGTCATCAATCCGACTGCCCTCTATTGCCACTATACCAGGCCCTTCAGCTTGGCATCCTGACTAGATTCTAGACTCCAGCATCAGGCATTATATACCTGGCTAGTACGGGGTCTCTCACTGTCTGCCTGGAGCGTCACAAATATTAGGGTCTCACCCTGATCTCCTTCCCTCAGCCCTGTCCGTTCCTTCCTCAGAGGCTGCTGTGAAAGTCCAGGGGTCAGGCCGGACCCGTGTCGGTTTGCTCAGGCTCTTGCTGGAGCAAATGCCTTTGTACTGAGGGCTTCCTGTGCCTTGTGCTAGTTAGTCCTCGACATGCAAGTCTGTGATGTGGAAACCTGGGTCACCTTTCTGATTCTGCACTTGGCTGTTATAATTCCCATCTTACAGAGGAGAAAACCAAACCACAGCATGAAGCGACAGGTCTCTTGTCCAAGGGCACACAGCTCCTGAGTGGTGGCGCCAGGCCTGGAAACCAGAACACATAGCCTCTGGAGCCTGCATGCTGCATCTCTATGCTTTATTGCCTGAAACTATAAGTTTTCAGGAAATATGTGTTGGATGAAAACATGACGCAGACAGATCACCAATGGCCAAAAAAGAGCCCTGGGTTGGTAGAACTAGGTGACCCTGAAAAATTCTAAGGCGTTTTCCTGGAAAAAGTGACATTGGAGTCACATGATTTCATAGGGCCTGATTTTCCTTCCAAAGTTCTGTAATGACTCAGGGATTTTGTGTGTGTGTGTGTGAGTGTGTGTGTGTGTGTGTGTGTGTGTGCACGTGTGCATGTGTGTGTGTTCCACACAGACTTAGCCATGGAACTGTAAAGAGAGGTTTTAGAGCAGTACTGCCTGGAGAAACACGACACATTCACAAATACAGACCACGCATATCATTTAAATTCTTCTGGTAGCTGTATTAAAAAATGAAGACCATGCCAAATTTACTGTAAGATTTTATTTTATCCATTAGATGCATAATGGTATCATTTAGACATGTGATTACTCTAAAAAGAAGTATTCTCTTGCCTTATTAATTTTTCAAACTAAATATTCATAGTCTCATGCATTTTCTTACCTGAACAACATAGCTTAATTCAGGCTAGCCACATGTCAAATGCCCGAGAGCTACAAATACTAGTGACCATTGGACGGCACAGCTCTGAAGAGGGTCTGGACTTGAGAGGTGAGGCTGCTGCTGGGGAGGAGGCTCTAGAACATAGTGAGCCTCCCAGCTCCTGGAGGGTAGAAACTTAGACTTGGCTCAGCAGAAAACAACACGTCTGCAAGTAGCACACAACATAGTAAATGCTACATAAACACAAAACACTGTGTAAGATTCAGGGAAAGCAGCAGATGGTTTTAATTTGCTGCAAAACTGGCATGTGTTTGTACTTTCTTATTTACAGTAGGCCCTGCAAGGAGGCTCCCAAGCAGCTCAAGGAGCGTCAAGGACCTCAGCGTCAGTGCAGCTGTTCGGTGTTCCCTGACCACCCCAGGCCCCCGGGTTACAAGAAAGCACAGATTAAATCCAGAATGTTTTCACAACCGAGGTGCACTGTCTATGAGATGTGACAGGAAAGGAATCTGAGCGAAGAGCCAGGTTGGGAAATTGTTGCCAGCTGTCGTATGTGGGAGCCGAGGATGGGGGTGAGACCTGAGAAGGAAGTCCTGAGTCCTACCCTGTATCATCTGGGTTCTGTGTCTAGTCCCAAGAAGTATCCCTTAAGAAAGAAGTTTCAAGAACTCAAGTAGCCTGCTGAATGAGACTGAAACATCTGCCAAAAGGCACTGGAGGCAGGGCCCTGAGCTGCGCAGTCACACGGGCTCTCTGAAGTAGAAGGTTCTGTGGTCAGAAGGGCCCAACACGTGGTTTAATGCTCTGCCATTGCCATCTTGAAAATCTTAGTAGCTTTGAGCCCCACATTTTTAATTTGCATGGCACCCCACATATTATGGAGCTAGTCCTTAGCAGAGGCCACACAGGCCTGCTGGGAAAGGACTCAGCATTCTGGTGGCCTTTCCAGGGACTAGTCCCCAGGTCCAGCCCCTTCAACTGCGCAAGGAGAGATCATCTGTAGCATGAGGTTAGAGCAGCCCGACAAAGAACGCTTAAGCAGGCCCGGGAAAACGGCACCAGGATGTTGTGTATTTTCCAAAATTGACTCACAATAGTCTCTTTTCATTTAAAGAAAATACCACAAAGATTTCCTAGCAATGGTTAAGTCTTGACACTTTAAAAAAAAAAAAAAAAAAAAAAAATGTTTTTTAACCTGCCAAGGAATGTGCTTTTTAAAGCTGGCTTCCT
Organism: Solenodon paradoxus; assembly: GCA_004363575.1. Taxonomy (NCBI): domain Eukaryota; kingdom Metazoa; phylum Chordata; class Mammalia; order Eulipotyphla; family Solenodontidae; genus Solenodon; species Solenodon paradoxus. Next base: position 5,080 of record RJWH01006308.1, read on the forward strand.
GCCTTTCCTGAAGCTGAAGTTCCCTCCCCCTGCTCGCAGGGAGAGCTCTGGGGTCCTATGAGAGTGGGAGTGACTGAGTGGTCAGTGTGCCCAAAACAGTTCAGGGAAGGGATAGAGGTAGAGGAGCAGGGAGCCAGCTCCCAGGGCCCATCCCCTGATTTACCTAGAACCATCCAATCAGGATGGGACCTCCTGGCGGCAGAAATCCACAGGAAAAGGAAAAACAAAACCCAAAACCTAATTTCAGCAGGGACCTCATCTCCTGATCAGCCATTAGTTCCTCCAGGGCTTCGCCCCCAGGGCATAGCCCTTGCCACTTGCTCCCACCTTCCCAAACCTGTATGCCTTTCAAAGGCACAGAAGCCATTTAATTGGTGAACTAGACTGGGAGTGAAAAAGCTGGGGGCTGGCGCCCCATTGGGGAGGAAGCCAAGCCCCTGGAACAGAGGCGCTATGGGAAGAGGAAGCCTCTGTGAACAACCTTCCACCTCTCCATCCTCTCTTCTCTGCCTGGCCCCCTGGGAGGACTATGCCTCAGGCCTGCCCTCCACTCTGCACTCATAGGTACATCCCACCCCTCCACTGCGAGAGGGTGTTACTCCCGCAGTCCTTGCTTCTCCTTCCAGCAACACTGATTCTCCCCTCTTTATTGCATGATTCTCATCAGCATACGAATATGTGCTATATATTTTTTAAAGTATCACAAGGGGAAAAAAGTGTTCTCATCACCCCCCTCTCACTTTCCCCTTTAGAGCAAAGTTGTCTAGGCTTCCTATGTCCAATGCACTTTGCCCTGTTCATTCTCTCTTTAATTTTTTTTAACACAAACTTAATGAATTTCACAAAGTGGCTGCACCACGTGACCAACATGGACATGAAGAAATAAAACATGAGCTGTGCCTCGGAAGCCCTCTCAAAGTCCATTGCAATCATTTCCCTTTGTCCTTCCCAGGACGCCGCCACCATCCTGACTCGTAGCACTGTCTCTTAGTTTCCTGGTTTTGAACATTCTGAAAACAAATTCATATTGCACGTACTCTTTTGTGTCTAGTTTAGTTTCTTCACTCAATATTGTGCTTGTGGAGACCATGCTGCTATTTCTGTGTTGTTTGGTGTGGCTGTATGTATTAATTCTCACTGGTGAATGGCGTCCCTTGTATGAGTACACCGGTGTGTGTTTATCCATTCTGTTGATTGGCGCTTGACTTGTTTTCTCTTCGGGGCTACCGAAGCTTCTAAGGATATTTTCAGGCATGCCTTTTGGAGTCATATGAATGTTTTCTATGGAGTATATACCTAAAAGTGGAATGGCTGGGTCATAGAGTATGCATGTGTTTATATCATTTTCAACTTACTCTGCCCCCAGCAATGTATGAATTCTGCTTGTGTGACATCCTTATGAAGGGCTAGCATTACAGGCCACCATGCGCCATGCCCGGTTCCCTGGGTCTCCAACTACTGGCCTACTCTGCAGATTTTGGACCTGCCAGCTCTAAATGCATAAATCAATTTCTTAAATTTCAATCTCACTCTCTGCCTCCCTCCCTCCCTTCTTTCCCTCCCTTCCTTCTCTGAGATCTAAGATCTGGAACACGACAAGGATGTTAACTTTTGCCACTTTTTTTCAACATAGAATAGAATTCCTCGTCACAGTAATTGAGACAGAGGAAATAAATGAAAGGCATCCAAATTAAAAAGAAAGAAGTAAAGCTGCCACTATTTGCTGATGACAAATATATATGTATATATATATGTGTATATACATATATATATATATATATACACACAAAACCTGAAAGACTTAGTCAACTGTTAGAAGTAATAAATGAATTTAGTAAAGTTGTAAGATACAAAATCAACATGTAATATTCATTCTCTCTTTCTATTGCTTGTTTTCTATTTCATTAATTTATACTCACATGTTCATCATTTCTATTACTCTACTTTCTTTAGGTTTAATTTCCTATATTTTTCTAACTTCTTGAGTTGAATATTTAAATTGTTGATTTTCAGATTTCTAAAACAAGAGCTTAAGGCAATAGATTTCCCTCTAAGTCTGGCTCTGACTGTATCCTACGTGTTTTGTAATGCTGTCTTATCATTTTTCATTTCAGTGTACTTTTGAATATCCATCGTGATTTCTTCTTTGACCATCAATTATTTAGAAAATTTTTGCTTAATTTCCAAACATCTGAGGATTTTCTAATTGTCTTTTGTGTTGTTGATTGAAAGTTTGACTCCAGCGTAGTCAGTGAAGGTATTTTTTTCAATCCTATGAAACTTATTGAGACTTACTTTATGGCCTGTGTCACATAGGATCCAATTTTTGTAAATATTCCATATGCACTCACTCATAATGTACATTTGAAGTTGTTGGAAGCTATTGTCTGTCTATATCAATTAATTCAAGTTTATTAGTCATCTTTTTCAAGTTTCTGTATAACTGGGTATTTTTTTCTCCTTGATCCGGCTGAGATAGATGTATAAAAATATCTTCCCGAGTGTGAATGTGTATCTTCTATTTCCCCATTTAGTTCTGTCATTTTTGCATTATTCACTTTGAGATATTATTCAATTCATACAACTTTAGAGATTTTTTTTAGCTTCCTCATTAACTGAACCCTGTATCAAGAAGTATTACAAACTCTACAAATTTTTTTTGCTTTAAAATGTTTCCTTTGATATAAATATATATAGCTGTCCCAAATTCTCGGTATAGTATTTTATATCATTTTTTACTTCCAATTTTTCTATATGCTTATATTTAAAGCATATCTCATATAAGCAGGATATAGTTAGGTTTGGTTTTGTTATTTGCTCTAACAGTTATTTAAGTGGAGTGTTTGATCTTTATTTATTTATTGTTATTTCTGTTGTACTGGGTTTTAATCTACCATCTTATTTGCTTTATGCTTGGCCTTCCTGTTTAATGACTCTTTCTTGCCTCGCTTTGGGTTGGTTCAGTGTTTTTGTAGCGCCATTTCACTCATTCTTTCGGGAGTACTACACTCTGGCGATATTACTGTTTTTTCATTTGTTTATTTTTAGTGGCTGCAATATCTACTTATGACTAATCAGAGTCATACAAGCAAGTACATCTACCACTTCTTAGAGAATTCAAAGACATTGAACTGCTTGAACTGAACTCTATCTACCATATATATTATTATAGTCAGTTATTTTCATTCAGTATGCATTTTAAACTCCATAAGATCTCACCATTGTTGTATACGTAGTCACTACGCCTTTACCTTTGCATACATATTAGCCTTTTCTGTTTCTCTCCATTCCTTCCTGCATCTCCCTGATTACAATTTGAGTTTATTTTCCTTCTGCCTAAAAGCATCCTTTAGTATTTCCTTTGGTGCTAGTCAGGCGGTGATGAAAATTATCAAATTCATTTTTCTGAAGGTATCTTTATTTTCCCTTTATTTTGGAAGAATATTTGTGCTTCTGTAGAATTCTACTGGGCAGTAATTCTCTTGGAGAGCTTTATAGCTATCATTCCATTGTCTTCTGGTTGTCATTATTTCCTTGAGAAGTCAATTGTCGGTCTCTTGTGTCTTTTCTCTATCTACTACTAAGATTCTATCTTGTTTGCTCTCAGCATACAATGAATTCCCCTAGAAGAGGTGAGAACAAACCTGGGATGTGAGTGCCAGAAGTGTTTCTATGACAAAGGTCTTCCCTTCATAAAGATGAAGAAAAGCCCTGAAAGATGGTTACTCTCTACCTGGGAGCCTTAAGTGGGTGGCCACCAGATTGTAGGCTCTTCCTCTGTAAGGGTCTTGCATTTGACCACTGAAGAACAGGATAAGAACTCCACAGTTGGGTGGAAGAGGATGGAAATAAAGGGGAGGGTTGGGAGAGTGAAGGCCCTGTGTGAGCTATTGACAACTAACCAGAAAGAGGAGGTCAGGACCTTAAGCCCTAAACCCCAGAGCCAGTGAACGGAGTCACACCTAGCACTAGAAATTCAGCCCCACCAGGGCAATGAGTTTTTCCTGTTTTCTTCACTCTATCTCTGACTCCCAGAAGAATGTCTGATATATTGTAAGTTATCAACTGAATTGAATATAATGATATAATAAATCCTATATTCTGTCTCAGTGGGTTCAGATGATGTAATTGCTACTCTCTTCCCATCCCTAACAAATTCCTAAGCCCCTCAAATGAAACCCTGTACACAGTCAGCCTTCCTGGACTGTCCCTGGCAGCCCGCTAGCCAGCCCTGCTGAGAGAGAGGTCTGTAGCCTCCAGTTTTACCACATGCCTGGTCTTTGGGGGACTATGTTGTAAAGACACACTGGCATGTATATAGATAGCAGGGTATCAAACAGCCATAGAGTAATTAGCTTTTTAAATGTTTCTATTGTAAAATAAAAGAAAACCTTTTGATACAATATTCAGAAGTTATGCCTTTCCCACAAAAACATAAGGGTGCCAGTGCATCCATCCCTATCACGTCGGAGGTAGTAAGAAGGCTCCTGGCAGAGCTGGCTCATTTAGCAGAATGCACCCTGGTCCTGAGCCCCACCCACTGTTCCCAGTGCCCAGACAAGCCTGTGCTGTAGAAACAGCTAAGAACTAGAACTATGAAACATGCCTGCTGAACTCCATATTCTAAATGGAGCCTTGGGAGGTCAGAGAAACTAAGGCTTCCTAGCCAAGGGCCCTGAACAGAAAGGAAGGAGCTGCCGGAGAACCACATGGGCCTCAGGACAGCTGGGAAAAACAGGAGTGTCAGAAGAAAAGGCAGAGCCTGGCAGGAGGGGCTAGAACATGACCAGAGTATCCCTTTCTCAATCCCCTCTTGAGGGAGATTGGTAGTGAACACTAGATGCATATTCTCTGAGATCCCATCCAGTTAGTGAGTCTGTTAACTGTCGTTCGTTGTGTGCTAAGCATTAGGTTCTTCTCTACAATCTCTGTGCCATTACCAAGTTCTGAGTAAATGCCTCCCTCAGGTGTGGAACCAGTGCCCCCACTCCCCACCATCTCAGGTGATGACCCTGGGTCTGGGGTGGGAGGGCAGGTCCTAGCCACCACCACCCACAGAGGCCAGAATCCAGCCTGCTCCACCTGGGGGCCTGGGGTCGCCTGGCTGTGCCTCACAACGTGTCTGCTGTGGGCTTTGTTTCTCCTCATCTAGTCTGTCCCTGTTTCCTGACAAAGATAAACACACTCTGAAAGCTCATCTGTGTACCATTAGGATAAAAAAAAAGAAACTCATAGGATTCTGAACTCCATTTTGCAAATAGCCAGAAAGGTGTCGGCTGAAATCTAATTACTTCTGGCTGGGAGGACAAGATGCCCTTCTCTGGGCATGTCCAGTTTCCATGGCATCTGTGGCAGTAATATCGGACTGAGCTGGGTGCCTCTCCTCTCTGTCCTGTCTCCCCAGGGAGGTCAGGACCCCACACCTCAGAGGGTGTTAGCCTCTGCTCTTTGGGGCTGGCTGAAGAGATGACAAACACCGTCCAGGCCTCTCCCAGGCCTTTGCAGGGTAGCAAGGACTGTAGAAGGGCCTGGCCAAACCCGGGCCTCTGGCAACATCCTCTCTTCTTGGTCTTGCAAAGCAGAAGGGCATCTGAGAAGCAGCAGAAATGAGCTTTTGGGTTTTCTGCAGCTACTTTGATTTTTTTTTTTTCGAGAAGAAAAACTCAGCCCCTACCCCAAGGGAAACAAGGATGACAAGAGTGAAGGTTATTTCTGAGTCCACTGCTTCCCCCAAAGGAAGGGTGTGCGCAGTGTGAAGAGAGTCCAGCCCTGGCTTCCCAGAATAGAACAAATGGGCAGCTTCTGCAGCTCAGAGCTGTTCTTCAGCCACATTATCTCACTTTTGAGATCACCTGGTAGGAAAGCGTTGGGGAAAGGGCTGTTACCCCCCATTTACGAGTGAAGAAAGGAGGCTCTGCGGTGTTAACATATCTCTGAGAAGGAGAAAAGGGACAAGTCTGAAGGCAGTCCTCTGATCCCAAATCTCCTATCTTTGCCCCACTGTCTAAGTGCCACTCCTGTGCTCGAGTTCCATCTCTGTAAGCCAAAATCACAGAAAAGACCTAGAATGCAGTGAAAAGTGTAGACTCCAGTCTCAGCCCTGCCACCATCTGACAGGGTCAGCCATGTCCCTGCCCACTCTGGGCCTCAGTTTCTTCATTTGCAAGCAACCTGAGAGTTCTTTGCTGCCTACCTCCATCGGTGGATGGGAAGATCAAATAAGACACCATAGTAAAAGAACTTATCAGATTCTAGCCTAGTCTACCAATATGGGACTGACTATGATTATCTGCAGGATGGGAGTAAGCAGAAAGGCTCCCTGCCTTCCTCTTCTCTTTCCATTGGCCATCCAGCTTCTGTCAAGTCTTTTCTCTTTATTAGAGGCAGGTCCTCCTGGGCAATGATATGCCTCTAACCATTATCCGTCATGAGTTCCTCAAAAAGAATGAGTTTATCAGCCCAGCTCAGTGGCCCCAGGATGAGGCACTCTGCAGCCTGTAAATGAACAAAGTGCGGCTGAGCAAGAATTTGTCTGAAGGGATGTCCCAGCTTCTTTAGAGGTAGGGTAGGTGCTGGGGACCCTGTCAGATGTCCTCTCACTAATTCACAGCTCGTTCCTTTAGGTTTACCCACAGAGACCCCAGGCAAGCCTGATCCATCCAAACAAGGAAGAAATAAAAAGGAGCAACCCAGTTTTTTAAGGAAAGGTGCAGACAGGAATGAAGGCAAACTGAGGCAGGCTGGAAGAGAACAGAAGATTCTTTTTTTTAATTTTTATTTAGTTTTTCACATTGGTTGTTCCTCCCTGGGCCCAGGTCTCAAACCAGGGTCCTTGGGATGTCCACGGCCTTATCCATTAGGCCACCAGAGCATGCTGAGAGCAAACCATTCGATGGCTCTTCAATGACTGTTTTGCTAGGCTCTGTTTATTCTTTTCAAAGCATGTTATAAAAAGTCTTCAATTAAAGAAGAAAAAACCAGGAAAGTCCTTTTAAAAACAAATTTGAGGTAAAGAACAGGTTGAGCCTATCAGCTTGGGGAAAGCCCCTCCTGCAGCAAAAGAAGACCAGGAAGGACTGTGCCTGGCGAGAGGAGTGAGGGGTGAGGGGTGACGTGGAGGAGGGAGACAGTCGCCTGAGGGCAGCTCTCTGTCCCATTCCTGCCACGCTGGAGCGAGGAGTGGTTACTCGCGCCATGGTGAACAGATGACATGACGGCTTTTCTCCTGTGATGTAGTCTGGTCAGCTTGCCCAGCCCTGCAAAGCGAGTCTGAGTCAGGCACTCCGCCTGTCTCTTCAAGGACCCCACTCTGCAGGTAAAGCTCCATCTTTCAGCTCCCACTACTCTTCTCCAAGATGTCTGGGGATCCTGGGGGAACACAGCGGGCTGCTGAGATGAACTCATGTTGGAAAAGCAGCCATGTCCTCTGGTAGAGTCTATTCTTATTCTTGACTCTTCTCTGCCCCATCCTGAAAGAGGGGCTTATAGCCACGTGACCTGCAGCGACTTCTATGGGAGGAGTCTCCTTCCCTAACTCATCAATGTGGCCACTGAGTGACTTACCTGCCTTGACCAGTAACATGTGGAGCAGATGACATACGCCATGTCCTAGCAGATGTGTTAAGATCCCATGTCAGGTGCACCCTGATCAAGCAGCTTAGGTCAATCACCTCCAGAGCAGCAAGCCACATATCCCTGAGTTCGAGCCGCAGACTGGGGGGAAAAAATCAGTGTGAACAAGTAAATAAAAATAAGATAAAATAAAGATATTTCTTCTTACTCCCTCTTCCTGCTTACCTGCCTACTTATCTTCATTCCTACCTGTACCTTTCCTTTAAAAACAAAGAGCCAATATCAGTTTCTACCAGCTCTTACTCATCTCCCTGCCCCGAGAAGGGCATGACCCACATTGGATGGCTCTTTCCTTGAGATCCCAGACTGAGAAGACATGTCGGGCAGAGCCCCACCTGCCCCAGCCGCCAGCAAGTAGCCTGAATGCAAAACAAGCTGCTGTTTTAAAATGTAGAGATGTGCAGTCTTTGTTACTTCCAGCCTTACCTAGCAAAACTGACTGACATGGGCAGTGTCCAAATCCTCCCAAGTAAAGTCCTTTTTCTACTTGCCTGACATCCAACGCCAGAGAATCCTGCTCTGCTCTCCTCTCCTGTGTCTTCAGCAGAGTCCCCATCTTACCTGTGATCCCCTAAGGTTCAACTGTCCCTTGCATCTGATGTCCAGCACAGTGGTCTGCCCTGTTCTCCCCAATACCCACTACGTGCTTTTCACATCTGACTAATAAAGATCAAGGGCCAAAGAATCGACAAACAGAAGTGTGTTCTTTGGCCAGAGAGGGAGGATGGAGCTCATGCGCAGAAGACTTTCCCCACTTCAGGCCCACAGAGACCAGCGTTTGCCTTTTACAGAAGAAGGGGAGGGAATGGGCAGAAGGGCTTCCAGAAGAGGGGACGAGTGTTCCAGAAACAAGGAACCACGACGACTTTTGGTCCTAATTCGGTCTGGATGAGAGCTGTCATGGCGCAGGGGAGTGGCCAGTGAGCGTGTCCTTCTTGACTCTTGTCTCATCTTTGCCTCTGCATTGCATAGCTGGTTTCTATAGTTGTCCACGTTCTGCAGCCAAGACCGTCCAGCCACTGCTATTTTCCACCTATGATTATAAATTCCATCGTCTTCTGTAAAGCTGGCTAGTGAGGCGGTGCTGGTGATGCCTTAAAATCAGCATAGTGAGCTGTATGTGAGCTGTAGCTCAACCATTTTGAGGAAATAGCCAAGCACCAAGTGACACCGTGACCCTCAGTCTCTCTGGCGAACTTCCCAGTCACAACCTCGACCAATTTCCAGCCTCCTCTGGGAGGAGGCTTCCAGAGCCCATTCACAGGGCACAGACATGCAGGGCATCTGGAGAAAGCCGGCTTCAGGCCCTCGGTCACTTAACCCCACTGTGCCTCCACACGCTCTCCGAAGTGGTGTCTCACAGCTGGGTGTAGGGATAGACTTCAAAACGACCTCCACGACCGCCCCCCACCCACCGACCTCACAAGGCATAACAAGGCCCTTCCACCCTCACATTTCTTCAGCCAGCCCAGCACAGGTCTCTGCCCCCTACCTTTCTTGCCATACTTCCTCCATGATCCTGGGCTTGGAAGGGAAGCCCACCATGTCCTCTTTGTCATTCATTCCCTGAGGCCTCCCCACATACGTGTGGTGTCTCTATCATCTAATCAAACCTGGCATCTAAGCCTGACCCTTAGTAAGTTAAAGGAGGGTATCTCTTAGCAATCTCTCTATCTCCACTCTAGACTCCAGTCTAGAGTCCCATACCATCATCTCAGAAATGTGGTTAAGAACGTCAGCTTTAAGTCCCAAAGGTGACAGCTTTCCAGCCATAAATAACTAATGGCCCTTCCCCTGAGGTGGGAGCCACAAGAAAACATGATTGAAAGAGTGATGTTAAAAAGAAATCTGTTCAAATGGTTAGGATAGCAAATTTTATATGTTTTTGTCACATTTGAAAAATAAATCAGCTCAAATTCAAAGTATTTTGCCAGTTACTCTCCCCCATTACCTCACCTGGACCCAAATACACAGGAGACAGGAAGTAAGCTGGATAGCTGCAGTCAGCACCTAAATATCACCTTCTCTTGTGTGATCCTCCTGTGCTCTTTCTATTTCATCCCTCTTTAGAATTATTAGAGCTGTTACTTTCCAGATTCTTCTGAGGGGGAAAGGACACTTTACCACCACCCAGCCTGCTGGCGTAGAATTCAAAAGTGGCACTTTCCATCTCTGGGGACCTTCTGGCCCCATGCCTCAGCAGCATATTCCACTAAACTCCCCGCCACAGTCGCATGGAACTTAAAGCCTTGACATGTGCACGGATGTTCTCGGTGTCATTCAAGAATGGGTTTGACTATAGAAAACCCAAATAACAGTGACTTCGACAAAATAAGGGCTCAGTTTTCTCTCACGTCATGAGAAGATCAAAGGTTGGAAAGTCAGGGCATGCTCATTATGTAATTCAGGTTCCAGGCTGATTCTAGCTTTCTCCTCTGCTACTGTAGGGTGTGACTGGCTCACAAAATGGTCACTGGAGTCACCACCGTCATGCCCGCCGTCCAGGTGAAAGAAAGGGTCAGGTCTCTTGCATACACACCAGCTGAATGCCTCCCTCCCCTTCTAAGCAGCTTTCCTGGAAGCCCGACGACTTCCAGAACCACATTATGTGGCTGTCCCTAACAGCACATGAGGATGGAATATGCAGCATTTTAGTGGGCCGATCCCCAACCAAGTCAAGAGTATGTAGTCAGGAAGAAGAAGAAAGTGAAGAGTCTGTCAGGTACTGACATGCATGTCACACATTCCTAACACCTGTGTTCCCCTTAGAGGGCTGAGGCTGACACCTTCCCCACTCAGTCTTCACTATCTCCCATCATTTGTGTCTGCCTTTCCCCCCCTCAGATGACAAACCCCTTTGCAAACAGAGACAACATGTGATTCATTTTCGTTACTCTCTCTTCCCTCATTCCCACCTTCGAGTCCTAAATACCTCTCACAAGTAAACCATATGTGCCTGGACAAGTTTCCCATCACTTACCTGCATTACTATGCTCACCATGTACTGTCATTTCACATCTCATAAGCATGTGTGGTAACTCCTTGTCTGACCTGTCATCCCCCAAGAGTATGGAAATGCCCAATCCAGTGATCTTCCCCCAGTGAGTGATTTAATGAATCTGGAGTCCATGTGACCTGCTCTTGTTGAGGTTGTCAGTAAGCACCGCAGAGCAGTTTGATCTCCAGGATACTTTTGTTTACATAAGCCCCTCAAGTCACATTATCTCACCTGGCTGTGAAAGAGCTCCTAAGCAAGTAGGGCTGCTGCAATTACACTTTCTTCACAGTGACAAATAGAGGCTAGGTGAAGGCATGTGACTTGCCCAAAGGCATGCAATGGGTGTTGGGATTGGAACATAAATGGACATCTTTTGACGTCAAGTCTCACCCTTTTCCAATAAAGATTAGGCCTCAACACTCTCATTTCCAATATGAAAAAAATTAATTTAGTTGATTTCCAGTACAATGCTGTCCAACAGAAATTGTGCATTTTCTTTCTTTCTTTTTTTTTTTTTTTAAGGAAAGATGCAGGCAGATGAAGGCAAGTAGGCAGGCAGTCAGGGAGAGAGAGAAAAAAGAAGTAGTTATCATTTTATTTAGTTATTCATCTTGGTTGCTCCCCCAGATCCCAGGTCTTGAACTGAGGGGAGGGGTGCACATGGTGGGAGGAAACTTGGGGGGTGCGGGTCTGCATGTGGACTACAGCTGGTGAATTAAACCTTAGGCCACCAGGGGGAACCAAATTTTACATTTTCTAGCATTCACTCTTAAAAAGAAAACCCCTGGAGGAATAGTGATTTGGTCAACTGCCTCCAGCCAAAACACAGTCCACATACATGCCAAGGACCTGGGTTCACGACAGTCAAGATGCACAACTAAATAAAATGCTTCTTCCTCCTCTCTCTTCATGACTGCCTGCCTACTCACCTTCCTTCCTACCTGCACCTTTCCTTAAAAAAAAGTTAAAAAAAGGTCAAATTAATTTTAATAAAAATTTTATTTAACTCAAAATAGTATCATTTCAACATGTAATTACAATAAGAACTATTAATATATTTTACTTATCTTTGCCTTTTAAATCTAGTGTGTTTGTTACACTGTCAGTACATCTCAGTTCAAACTAACCACATTTCAGACGCTCCAAGTCACATGGTCAGTGACCACTCTTGGAAAATTCAACTGTAATGTCTAAAAGTTACATTAAAATTTTAAATTAAGCTCTGAAACTTCATATTCAATGACAAATAATTTTAGAAATCATCTAAAATAATTACCTATAATTATATACTTTCTTACAATAAAGAACCGACCCGCCAGCAATTATCCCCAGAAGAAAACGGGAATCTTTGCTTAGATCCATCACAAAGCACCACTGCCATCTGGTGGAAGTTTTCTGAATTGCAAGAGAATTCCCCAAGACGAAATACTTCAGGTTTTAGGAATGTTCCGCTCAGGGCATCTGATTTATCATGGGAACGTCTTTAAAATGGACTTTTCTGGCGTGCCCTGATGGAGGAGTAGTTAGGGAAATTCCTCATAAGGAATTCAGGCCACGTATCTCTGGGTTTGAGTCCTGGGTCTGGGAGGAAACAACCAGTGTGAAAAATAAAATAAAATAAAACGCTTCTTCCTCCTCTGTCTTCCTGCCTGCCTGCTTGATTGCCTTCATTTCTGCCTGTACATTTCCTTTAAAAGAAAAAAACTACATTTTTGGCCTCCACCGAATCATAATCTCCAGGACAGATCCCAAACGCTCACATTTTTAGTGCATTTCCCAGGTGAGCTTCAAGTTTGCTAATACTTGAGAATCATTGATCTAAAGAACAGGCCTGCAGAATGAAACCATAGAAAATTCAATGGCAGCAAATGTCAGAAGGGGACTCATATTCCAGATGCTGCTCTGGTATATCTAAGACCTCTGCTTTTTCTTTATAGTCACTGAGTGCTATAGAGTTATGTTTTTTCTAAATAGAAAATCAATGGTGCACCCTGGTGCAGCAGCACCCTGGTTTGGTCAGCCTCCTCTGGCTGGCACAGTCCACTTACATCCCAAGGACCGGGGCTCATGTCCTGGGGCCAGGAAGAATAGCCAAGAGAAACCACTAAACAAAAATAAATAAAATACTTCTTCCTCCTCTCTTTTCCTGCCTGCCTGCCTATTTACCTTGACTCCTGCCTACATTTTTCCTTTAAAAAATTATAAATAGAAAAACAATACCCTGTCCACCCAATATGCTCAAAGTTGAAAAGAATCCATATTCCCATCAGTTTTTAAGACTTGAAGAAAGAAAAAGTTCCATGTCCCCCTTTCCTCATGCAATCTGTTAACAGTTATATATATAACTCAAGTCACACATGAGTCAGCATCTGCACACCCCACCAGGCAATTCTCCCTCCTGCTCCTTTCACAGCCTGAAATCCACTCACAACCTCCTCCACCTCTGAAACTTTGCGATGCTGTTCCTTCCATCTGGAACAGCATTGCCCACCCTCCCCCCGCTTCCCCAATGACAGCTCATCTCTCAGAATGTAGCCCAGATCTCATTGACTCCAGCATCTCCCAGGGAGCCTCTAGACGAGGCTAGGGGCCCCCTCTTTTTCTCTCCAAGTTCCCCCAAGTTGTTCACGTAGTGTCTGATTTCCCCACATAACTAATAGCACCTAAAAGACAAGAGTGTGTCTCTTTGCTCTGTACCTCCACAAACTAGCAGCAATTCTGGCACAGAGTGGGTACTTTTAAAATGCTTGCTGAGTGATGAAGGTTTTCTAAAGCACCAAGAAGTTCCACAGAGTTTGAAGAGAATAATAATAGTGCTAACGGGTCTGGAAGAAAAGAATAAAGTAGCCCTCTCACAGCAGATGCCTTTAACAGGTCTCTTCAAAAGTCATGGCAACTTCACCTGACAGCTATCGGGGTGCAACTCCTGGTCTCCAACTGACTGAGCAGGAGACTGGGGTGGGGCTGGGGGGTGATTTGAACACCTTTGAGGGGAATGAGGCTGGGAGGGGTGCAAGGAGAGGGCAGGAACACAGCAAAATGGGAATGTCCTCACCTCTCAGGAAAGGAGCCATTTCCCCAGAGGACAGAGGCCTGTCACATCTCGCCCAGCTAATTTGACAGAAGCCAGCTGCAGCTTCACTGGGCCTGCTCCCGGGAAGGCGTGCTGGGGCTGGGAACCACATGCTGCCGTGTGCCCCCAGGGACAGGGGCCCAGGGGGAGGATAATTGACTTGTCTCCCAAATTCATGTATTAATTCCGAGGTGCACCATTTGATGTGGTTTCCAGGAGGCACGCCGCCGTTGTGGTCTGCCCCCAGCATGAACAGGGCCATGGACGCCGGTGCTGCACAGCCCCCGGGAGATGGGCGCAGCTCAAAGCCGGCCCCACGAGAAGACAGCGTGCAGGCAGGGTACTGCAGTAGGGGCCACCGTGAGGCAAACCGCAGATTGAGGAGTGGGCTCCCTGCAGAGGGGTTCCCTGTCCCCAGCTCAGGCAGCAGGTCCTGAGACCCAGACGCAGAACTTGGTGAGGCAGGGTACTCAGGAGGCCTAGCTAATGTCCAGTTAAGCCCTGGGGTGAAGCAGGGTGAAGCAGCTTGGGACAAGCCTCACCTTTCTATTTCAGCATCCAAGCTCTGAAAAGGAGAAGGTGGTGATCGCTGATGGCACCTCACAAGGCTGTGCGAGAAGACTGGCAGTGACAAGGGAAGGAGAGCTGCAAGTCGGAGAGGCCCATGACTCAGCCATGGTGCACTCCAAACAGGCGACAGTGCTACCTACCTCTGCACAGAGACTTGAAGCCACTGAGATACTTCATGTTTTCAGAATTTTCCTTCTGTTTCACAATTAGCATAAATGAGCTTTACCACCAGAGAAACACTAGAGTAAACAAGATGGAGGTTTTTAGGCCTGAGACTGAACATGTGCCTAAACTTGCGCCCCGCGGGAGGCACGTTCCTGGGGCTGCACCCCAGCAAGCAGGGTGGTTATTGGGTGTGTGGTGGGGGTGTCCTCCCTCCCCTGGGTCTGAGCCAGGATGGAGCCCTCACACGGAGGGAAGGGTAGAGCCTTCAGAGTAAGGGATAGGACCACCGACTGGGATGAAAGCAGACACAGACCCTCAACCAGAGGAAACGGACATCAGGCCCTCAGGATTCTCCACCATTATCCCATATTCAGCCTTTATAGGATCAGCACAGGTGTGCTGGGAGCTGGGAAGTTCCCATTCCCTTAGACCCTGTCCAAAGAGAGATTCCATCTTCACCCAAGATGGAAGAAGCCTGGAGGAGGGGGAAGGAAGGACAACCCAAGAAGAGAGGGTATTATGTTAACATAGGCCTTTTGCTGCTTCTTTATCTGCACCCACCTAGCTCCAGGAATGTGTGTGTGCAGCCCCGCAGGGGTTTTACATGAAGGTGCAGGCTGGGCCCAGAGGACCCCAATCCCAGGAAGTAGAAAGGGCTGCACAAGTCTGTCCAGGGCCCCAGCCAGCTGCCGGGTCCCCTTGCCACAACCTGTGTCTCCCCTGCTCACTGCCCCCACTTCACTGGAGAAGGAGACACCGAGGAAGAAAATGTTCAAATCCTCGAAGTGGGCAGCTATCCAGGGTCCTGGGACCCCTCAAACTGACATGAGATGCCCATCCTTTGAGATTCTACAACTGGCCCCAATCCTGTCACGTACACTTTTCCCTACGGGTCTGTGTCTTGTACACTGGCTTCTGCTGAATAGGTCAGTGGACAGGCAGCATCCCTTCATGGCCTCACTTCCACACAGACAGGATCAAACCTGGAACCCACCCCTGCCTTCACTCTCCCGAAAAAGGACGCCTTGCATGGGACAAGCATATGTGGAGCAGACCCCACTGAAGGCCCGGGTGACAGGAGTGGCTCTGTGGCCCCCTGGGACTCTGTCATCAGCCATCTTTTAAAGTCTCCCAGCTTTCTGCAACCCCTCAAGCCAGTCGCCATAGGAGTTAATGCTTTGCACTTTGTTTCACAGACCACTCTTTTCTTCTGCATCTTAACTCTGCTTCTCTTTACACCTTCAAAGACTCACCTTCCTGCATGGATGAACTACAGCTGGACTGTCTCCTCCAGGCCCCGCACTCAGTTCCAGAGAGACATGAGCAGAAGCTTTGAAATCCGGAAGTCTCTCTCTGCCTCCTCCCCCTCGCCCCGCACCTCACACACGCGCATGAACACCCACCAGACTCTACAGTTCACTCTGGAAGCCAAGAATTCCAGCCAACCCCCAATCACGCCAGGCCAAATCAAGCCATCCTTTCTCTGTGTTCACCTCAGGTGAAAATTTTAGGGGGCAGCAAAAAATGGAGTAGGTGAGACAAATTTTATACATATTTTTGTTTTGGTTTGGTTTTTTTAAAGGAAAGGTGCAGGCAGGAATGAAGGCAAGCAGAGGCAGGCAGGCAGGAAGAGGCAGGAAGAAGAAGCATTTTATTTATTTTATTTGGTTGTTCATCTTGGTTGCTCCCCCAGACCCAAGATGTGAACCTGTGTCCTTAGGATGTATGTGGACTGCGCCAGCCAAAGGTGGTGGACCCAACCACTACTCAACTAGAGTGCGACACAAATTACATTTTAATGCATTTTTTAAAACAAAACGAATGCAAAATGTTCATGTTGAGTGAACTATCAAAATAGTCAATGAAGACAGGGTCTGCAATTCTCACTTTACCTCAGGCTCCAACGTGGTGAAGCTCAGCACTGCAATGAAAGGAGTCCTCCAAAGTGCCAAGAGGATGAAGTCATGCACGGCTCAGAGTGGATTTAGAGCCTCTGTACCAGTCAGGTAATGAGTTTTGCAAGGACTTGAGCAGGGTGTGCCTGGCCCTCGCCTTTGGCAACACCTGTAAGGGAAAGGGGCTCGGTTCCTGATGGGCCCAGAGGGCAGCAGAGCCTGGAAAAACACCCCTGTGGTTGAAGGAGGGGTGGGCATTCAGCTGCCATGGGAACCTGGGGAGGGAGAGCACAGAGGGTCTGGAAATGAGAGTGAGGAAGGGGACAGGGAGAGCGAGAATCCGGAGGCAGAGAAGGCATCACCGGAGCCTGCTCAGGCAGGCCTGCCTGCATAGCTCAGGCGTGGCTGGGCCTGAGAAAACACTAAGTCCTCGTATCAATTGCCAGTGCCACCTCCATCTCCCCCAGGTCCACCAGCATGCCTTGGGGAAGGATATTTGGCTCTGGGGATCCCTTTACAGAAAGAGTGAGCCCCAGAGGCCGAGAAGGTCATCTGCTCAAGGACCCCCCGACCCTACCTCCAGGTCTGCCCCATGTGGCAGAAGTGTCCCAGCCCTTGTGATTTAGAGGACCTTGGGCTCCTGCAGGCACAGCCCAGGGAGCCTGTCATCATGCCTACCAGAAAGGTTCACCTGTGTCGGCTTGGAAAAATTCAAGCCTGCTTGTGACTTGGCCTCTCAAAGACTCTTTAAAAGCATCTTTGTCTCCAGAAGGGAAGCCTGGTCTACTCAGCCAGACTAGAGAAGAGACTGGACTCTCCATCCATCACCTCTCCGGGGCACCCACTGCTCTTACCTCCAGGACAAGGTAATTTTCCAGAGATGTTCTCCCTGCCTTACATCACAATTACAGGAAGCACTGAGCTCAGAATGGGTGGAGACTGCAGGTCCAGCCTCCAGAGACCAGGGCAACAGAGGGGTGGAGTCATGGCCACAGCCCCAGCTGCTCAGGCACCTCAAGCCTGCACTGGCAGTAGGAAAGGCCAGGTCAGTCCACCCACGAGGGATGTCTAGGCAGCCTTCCCCCAGTTGACGTGAGGCCCTGGGGAAAGTAATTTCAGCTGGTGATGCTGCCAGGAGTCTGAGCTGTGCCTATACTCACATTCATTCAGTCAACAAACACAGGCACACACGGCACGCCAGGCCCGGGCCGTGCACCGCTCCCACGGCTGGGCGCTGGTGCACCACAACTCCTCACAAGGACTGGGGAAGTTCACACTTGTGTTCATGCCCAGCTGGATCACGCTGACTTCACAGAATCAGTTCACACTCCTGCCTCTGCCCCCAGGGAGAACACGAGCCCGCAGGGACAGATGCCACTTTTGTGCTGGTGGTTAAGAGACCGAGTGGCCCATTGCAGACACCAGGGCCACTCTGGGCAGGTGAAGGAGGGGCTGGGGCAGGGCCTTTGTCTCCCCAGCCCTTTTGGTCGCATTGTTCTGTGGGCGAGGAGCTGCCTCAGGCTGACTCAGTGTTCTCAGTTCAGGGGCATCGAAACAGAACCAAGACCTAAAGAATGGCCAGTCATCTGACCAGTCTCTCATGCCTAAAATCTCCCACTTTTGTCAGTCACTCCCCCTCTCAAGAACCTTCAATAGCTCCCCATTGCTAAGGATGAACTCTGGCTGGTCTTTCAAAGCCCTCTCAATGGGCAGGAGCTGACTTTTCTGCCTCATCCCCCTCCTCAGACTGTCTCTGAACCAGTGTGGGCACTAGTCCAACTAAGTGTGACACAAACACACAGGCCTCAACACACACTTATGCACAGACAGCACGTGCCGGTGACAGGCACACACAAACACATGTGAACATGCAAACCTTCCCGGACACAAGCATTCTCCACGTCAACACATGCCTGGACAGACACACAGACACAAGCACGCAGGTAAATGCAGACAAGCCTGCATGCAGGTGGAACACAGACCTACACAGACACAAGCACACACCCCACTGCCACGCCGACCAATTTGCAGGTGAGCTGGGTGGCCTGGCCACCCCGACAGAGCGGAACCTCTGGCACAAAGCCCATGCCGCCTCTCTCCAGAGCCGGGTTCAGAAGAGGCAAAACAAGCAAAGCAGATCGTTTTCACACTTCACCTTCAAACTACTTTGGCTCAGGAGCTAGCGTACTTGTCAGAAAAGAAACTAAGCCTTCCAGTCACGCTACCCCACCTATGGCTGTGTGCAGAAAAGGTCTGCAAGGGAAGCGCGAGGAGAGGCCGCCCCACATCTCCAGGCATCTGAAACATGGCAGCCACAGCTGCCCACGCCCACCGCCTGGATGGCCATGTGGAAGGGCTTCAGAGTGCCTCCCAAAACTGCACTCAACTTTTGGGTGCCATCTGCTGCCAGTTCTGGAACTGAGAACACTGGGCTTTTACCTCCTAGAGTAGTAGATTCTATAGCCCAACAGGGCCAACCAGGGGTTCAGGTGTCAGCCAAGTCATCACGGGGCAGCAGCGACACTTCTGGACAGCTCAGCCGCTTTTCATGTAGACCTCGATTGGGGAGAGCCAGTCAAATAGCCTCACTCTCAGCGTAGGTCCCATGAGCCTGGGTCCCAGTCTTGCTCTACCGCTCACTGGCTGTGGGACTCTGGACAACCCTGTAACACCTCAGCCTGCTTTTGCACGTCCATAAAACGGGGATGATAGTACCTACCTCTCAGGAAAATGCTTCACAGGGGCTGAGTGTGGTGGGCTGGGGAAAGGAACATAGCCCAAGTCTTATTTAAACCTAAATTTGAGTCAGACTTTCTTATTTGGGGAGACTTGGAGTTTAAACATTTACCCTGAGAGACTACAGGGGAATGGCTGCCTCTCTGTGTCTAGACTGTAACTACTAAGTGATTCATGAGCTTCTTTAGTGGAATCTGAGGTGCCTGAGAAGTTTTGCTGACTTCCCCACTCTCCCACGACAGGGTCTGGCTCTCAGAAATCCCCATGGGCCTCACAGGGAAAACAGCAAAGAAGAGGAAAGACAAGCTGTGTCGTACTCCCAGCTCCCAGGGTCCACCCAAGGCCTATAGAACAGCTTGGAGAGAAAAGGGAGAGAGTTTCTTCCCTCGGCTCCCCACCAGCTGCCTTGGCCCCTGAAAGCTCCCAGTGGTCCTCCACAACTCTCCTCGTCTCACTGACAACTCCTCTCCTTCTCTTCTCCCAAACCCCCCTGAGCTAGCCAACCAGTGAATCGGGGATATTAGGAATCCCGACGGCCCAGGGCACAGCGCAATGAGACGGCTCTCCAGCAGAGGCAGGTGGATACCAGAAGCCTCTTGGTCAACGAGGAAGACTGAATGGGCATACCAGCCCTGGTCACAGGGCTCCCGAACTGTTCAGAAAAAGGGTAGCTTGAGAACCCTCCCTCACAAGCCGGGCAGGCTTGGAGGGCAGGTTCTGCTAGCGCTGGAGGGTCATGGTCACTATAAGACCCAGAAAAGCCATAGTCACATGCAGGCCCAGCCCCATCTCTGAGCTTGTTGGGGTCACGTGACCCCCCCTTCTTAAACTCAGTCCGTGAGACTCCGACAGCCACATGGCCCTGCTCAGATTTGGTCAGTCAGGCTACCTGAGGTAATATGGTGCCTCCAAATCAGCCTACAACTCAGATAGTCACGTGGGCCGGTCATTCCCAATCTAAAGCTATGATGCCTGTGTCAAAAGAGGTGCTCTTTTTTCAAGCTTTGTTTTCACTGGTCAGAAAATTCTCCTAATATACTGGTTGTGTTAGAACAAGCACTTGACTGCCCTCTGCAGGAAATCGGCCCACATTTGGCGTCAACAAAATTATTAGAAAAATATAAAAAATATTTCCATATAATAAAATGTCTGAGGTATGAGTAACACCCCCTTAGATTCGGTGTTTTTGCACCGTCCTGTGGGGGCCCTCAGGTGCCCCCTGCCACCCCTGTTATGGGTTGAATCATATTCCCCAATGTTTACACATTGAATGTGACTGCAATTAGAGAGAAGGATTTGGAGAGATGATTAAGATAAAATAAGGCTGGTAGGGTAGGGCCTAACCCGATGTGGCGCCCTTATCAGAAGAGGAGATTTGGGCGCGCGCACACACATCCGAGAAGCATGCAGAGGCACCTGCAAGTCAAGGTGAGAGGCTCAGAAAGTGTCTCTTCTGGCACCTTGATCGAGGACTTCTAGTTTCTAGAACAGTGAGAAAACACATTTCTATCGTTTAAGACACCCAGTCTGTGGCAGCCCCAGCAAACTAATATGGCCCCTCCCTTAGTTACTGTAACGGCACCATTCCCCGTCTCCACTAAGACAGAGGCAGCGCCTGTCAAAAAACAAGCCCTTGGAACGCGGAATCATCAGAGGACCCTGAAAAAGCCGTCTAACAGCCGTGTCCTGAACCCAGAAGTATCACACCTTTACCTTGAACCACCCCACCTCTGGGTGTCCACACCAGCCACAGTCCTCTCACAGTCCAGGCACAGTGATCTGGAAACGCCCAAGATCCTCAGGGAGAGTGCTCTGCACGCACCCAACACCAAAGCGCCCCCTTCTGTCTCCGCAAGAGCATGTCCCAGAGCCCTGAGCGGGGTCCCCACAAGGAGACACTGGCACAAAGGCCTCTGTTCCCAAGGCACCGAGACCCCATGACTGGAGGAAAGGCCTGGAGAGGCTTGAGGCTGAGGGAGGCCATGTCCAGACCCTCCTCCCAGTCCCCACCCATCAAGCAGGGAAGGTGTCCTGGAGGGTAGTGGATTCACAGTCCCCGTGAAGGGAGGGTTCATTCTCCATTACCCAGGGTTCAAGATTCTTTTAGGAGCCTCCCACAATGTTTCACTTCTTTTCAAATGAGAAGACAAAAGCAAATACGATAGTATAATAAATACGTAATGATTCTAGCATTCATTTAGTGTGTGTATATATATATATCTATATATATATGTATCTATAGCTATGTGTGTGTGTAAAATAATGAGTCCAGCCTCCATTATATTCACCTTTACACCAGGAAGGATAATTGCTAATACTGTTTTGTGAAAGAAGAGTTCCGAGACCGATGATAGTCAGAATGAGGCCCTGAGGGGAGCTGGGCTGTCAGGTGCTGGGGTCTGGACTAGACCTCACGTCTTGTTGGCACTTTCCTTCTCAAGGGTCTAAAATGAAAGCCCCTCAGGTGCCTGAGGTGCCAGAGAATCTCTCCCCAGTCCCCAACGCTGGTACAATCATTCATGTGGTGAAAGCCACCATGAAGGCCAAGGGGCCAGGTAAGAATGGTCCGGGCAGAGAGGAGGGAGGGCCTCCAACCAGGTCAAGGCGGGGCCTCGGCCAGGGGCTGCGGCTCCCCTCCGTGCTGGAGAGGCGCTGGGCAGCGCGTAGGAAACGTGAGTCCATGTGGCGCACGCAGACCATCATTCCGGCCGGTTCGAACCAGCCGGCCCCTCTGCACTCAGCTGGTTGCAATTGCCACCCCTTGTGTTGGGATTTCACTTTCAACATTGATTTATGGGAAACACACGATTGCCTAAAATTCCCTCAAATTCCTTCTCTGTGAAGCAATGATTCTGGAAGGAAGGGAGCGGCCCTGGCACCACAGAGGGGAGCATCTGCAGCTATCCCTGCACACGGGAGTATCCCAGCAAAGCCACCCCTCAGGGGGCCGCATGGAGCCCTCCTTGGAGAAAGGACACAGTCATGCAATAGAAGGCCACACAGCGTTGAAGATAAATGAGCCAGAGTATGACACATGTCCACCCACTGGAGTCCCACAAACACATTGCAAGGAAAAGAAATGAATTGCACAAGAACACATTAATTAGAGTGATAGTGTTTATACACAGCATGCAAAACAACTCTAAATACTTCCAGAAAACCTATACATGTAAGTAAGAAGTTAAATTCATGAGGTTGAAAATCACCAAATACAGGAGGTTGGTTACCTCCTAGGGGTGGCGGCAGGGCGGGGGGCCGTGCAGTGGAAGGAGGTGAGTTCAGAAGGTGCTCACAGAGCCTTCAACTGGATTTGTAGTTTCATTTCTCAGAGTTTGGGGACTCCACGGCTATTCATTAAATCATGATTTGGGTTGGCAGATATGAACGATTTTAGAATGGCATTCTTAGGAGAATGAGACCTGGAGGAGGTGGAGGATGAAAGAAAAGTTTCCAGCTTCATATCCAGAATCCTCCAGATCCAAAGCCCCCAACGAGCTATCCCGATGACACTAGGTGTCTTTTGGAGCAAGACCCATAAGAAGAGAACAGTCACCCACAGCCAAGTCCGTGTGTCTCACGTGGCCCCTAAATCACCAGAGGATGGGGGATTCAAGGACCTCTGAGGCACTGGGAGAAAGGGGGGCACTCAGATGCTCAGTGGCAGTGATAGCAAACCCCGATGAGCTCCCCCTGTGCTTAAGACTGGAGTGGAGGACTGAACCCCAATTTCTTGCCTGAGGTCCCAGAGCTCAACCATCACCCTGGGGACCCAGCATCCAACCCTCTTCCACTGCCCCTCATGGCCATGCTGGCCCAGAACCCACTCTGAAGCCAGAGACCCCAATGCCCAGAGTGACCCAGGGTCTGCTCGTTCTTCTGCTCCAACCCCTACAAGAATGCAAAGTCTGGGCCTGTCGCTCTCCCGTCCTGCCTCCAGCAGCTGCAGACTACACGCTGGGAGGAAGCAAGACTTTACCTTGCTGCAGGTCTCCTCCCGGTTTCATTTTCTACTTGTGTGGGTAGCTCTCTGCTGTTAGGGATGTGGTTTTGCTCATGCATTCAACACACATACATTAGGCACTTTCTGCATACCCTGTGCCTTTCTGGCCCCTCAGCACTCAGCGGTGAGGAAACAGGCCCATTGCTCTAAGCGTGTCCAGCTGTATGATGGCAGCAGCTGGACATTACTGTCAGAGAACAGGGAGGCTGTACGGAGGCTGAAAATCAAGTAGCCAGACCCTTCTAAGGATGAAGGACTGACACCCAGGAGGAGTTATCATTGCCCAAGGTCACTTGCTAATAAAGTGCAGCACTGGGACCCAAGCTCTTTTGGTGCCATTAGTGACCCTGGGGACAAAAGGAATATCCCTCCTGAGCATGGTAGTCACTGCTGAGCTGTCCCTGAAGGGCTAGACTGAGCCCCAGAACACCTCTGGGAACAAAGTAGGGGCTCCAGACCTGCTTCCCCTTCACAAGGAGGCTACACCTGGGATGAGGCCACCCCCCTAATAACACCTCTCAGGTCAAAAGCTTCCCTTTTTCTCCTTCCAACCTAGGAAAACAGGGCACAACCTAGAGTTTTCAGATCTTCCCCCCAAAACCCAATAACTCTAGAACCCTCTTCTCTCTCTGGCAGGCACCACATCCTTCTGCTGCACAAGCCAGAAATCTGAAAGGCGACCCAACACCCATCCATCACCTGTGCCCTGCCCCAGGAGGGCCATGCTTGCCATCCCTATCCCTGATGCTCCAGAGGCCAGGACCCCAGAGGGCCTTCAACGAGACGATGCTCAATGCCCCAGGAGAAAAAGCAAGCTCTGCTGCTCTCCCAGGACAGTTTAGGCAAAGCATCCCTCAGGAAATAGGTTGTGTGCCACTTTTTGCATAGGACAGGAGCCTTTCTGGCCCTCTGTGCAGAGTTCCTAAATTTGTTCAGGGCCAAGGAGACTCGGGACATTGCGGTGATCATCTCTGGACATCCAGAAAGATAACTCTTAACACTTCTCAAAGCAGCAAAGCGTCAAACTACCCTCAACTGGCCAGCAGACATGTTTGGCTGGGCCCACACCATGGCTTAGATTAAAATTTGTTGCCAACATGTAACATTAGGAGAGGTCACAAAACGTCCGGATTTGAAAACAGAGGAACTGCCTTTAGGAGACTGGCATTCTGCGCTGCAACCTCTTCTGCTGAGAAGGGCGCGGCCCCTGTGGATGGAGCCCGACCTCCCGCAGCCGAGATCCCCACCAACCCCTGGCTCCCCAGCCCTGAGGCCCAGCGCCACTTACTATCTTCCTAGGTCTCCTCATCTCTCTTGCATGACCCTCAATGTCCTGGAGGGCATTGTGTGTGAATCCTTTTCGGACCTAAGAACAAATTTCCTGTTGGGAAATGTTCAATAGGGCAACTCGTTCCTCAGCCTACAGCAGCCATGGTGGGAGGTGGAAGGTCATGCTAGAAAAGAGGGTGTGGTGTGGGGGCAGGCCCACCCCATGGCAGGAGAAGGCAGCTTTGTCCCACATGCAGCCTAATAGGACTGAGGGGCCGTGTGAGCCTAAAATTCAGACAGCTATGCTGGGAGAGACAGGAAGGTAATCACAGAACCTGTTGAGAGCTGTGGGTTAGAGTTTTTCTTTTTAGCTTCTAAAGTAAGCTGATTTCTAGAATACAAAACAAGAGGAGCCCTGGGGTCCTTTTGCCTCTACCCCAGACCTCAAAGCTTCCCCCTGCTCCTTATTCTAGGTGTCACGGGAGACAGAAGGGATGGCTGGGACCCACCACCCACCCTGAGTCAGACTAGAGGCCTGAGTCTGCCCTGAAGTCTTCCAAAACACGTGTCTGGGAGACTCACTCGAGAGTCTGGGAGTCAATGGATTCGACGGCCAGAAAACATGTAAAATCCCAGGAGGGCGAGAGGAAAAGTTCTGCAGGGGGAAGGGAGGGCCCTGGAGGGTGGCCTCAAGGAAACATGCACTTCGGGGGCACTGAGGACGGGACCAGGAGCCTTGCTCTGAATACAAGGTATTGGCTGGAGAGCTTAGATCAAAGGGCGAAGCCCAACTTTTCACCCTTTCCTCCCCCAACTCTGCCCTGTGTGAATTCCCTCACCGGAGACCACAGCACACAGCGTATTGACATCCTCTGCCTCATCTTCCTCCTGTTGCACTTGCCCAGCTGAAAGGAAACAGGCCCCTGAGTCAGTCATTCCAGTCACAGGGAGACAATGTGACTGTGAATGTCGTCTGGCCAGAGGAACCATGAGACCCACCTCATAGCCAAGTTATGGGCGCCAACAAAATCACCATCAGAACAGCCCAGCTCCATAAAAACAAGCTTTCAGAAACAGCACCAATGTCTACTTCTCTACTTTACACAAGTATCGACTTACTCACCATTCAGCAGGCACCAAGGGCTCATGAAATCTTGTTGGAGAAAAACTCAAGATGGGGAAATTTCAAACTGTTCATTTAATATTTTCCTGAAAACTGGGATAAGGCAGCTAAGAGTTGGTCTGAATTGTGAGAAAATATTTTATTTCAGTTCATGAGAATCAAGGTCCCTCAGGCACATGATGTAACCGCTGTCCTAATATGCCATTAGTATTGCTGGGTCATCTAAGTGTGACAAGAAAGACATCTGCCACCAAGGCCATCCCTTTCATGCCAGTTGGCCAGAGGCAACTGAGACCCTTTCCGGCAACAGGAGGGGTCTGCATGGAGACTGCTGGACTCTCCCGCCCAACCCACATTGCTTCATCAACTGGTCAGAGAGACCATCTATGGGGTGACATTGAGGAAAACAGAGACCCCAGGCTTTTCCCTAGCCCAAGTCAGTGCCTCTGTCCTTCTGGCAAAGAAGGACTCAGTCTGACTCCTGACCCCTCTGTTGCTGACAGATCCATCTCTTCTCTCCCTCCGGGGCACCCCCATCTTGGCTCCTTTCCCCAGGAATCTGGTTGTACAGCAGGAAATGACTTCTCTGGCCCCTCCTTTCTTACTGAATCCCCAAGCAAGCCCACAGAACATCCTTTTACTCCAAGGGTTTACTGTCAAAACTGAAGGAAAACAGAGTGGGAATGATCAATTTAACAGCTTGGGCAGGGACCGATGTGGAGGCAGCCTTCCCCCAAATTTTATAGTCACAGTCCTTGTTGGCCACTGCTAATGCTCCTTTGGCCCTGAAGTCTATTATCTTCCATTTCCACCTTTGCCCTCCTACTTTCCCCCTCAAGCCTTCTCCTCCAGGCTTCTTAACTGCCAAGAATCTACTTTCCCAATTTTGATTTATCCGTACCTGGGGGAAAGCAAAGTTAGATCCAGTCCCACCCCCAGACCTTTCTGAAAAGTAACCCAAACACACGCAGGCAGAACTCCTGGAGTCAGAAGCAAACATTCAAACCTGTGCAGTCACAGATAGACGCATAAAGACTTCCATGTACTCAGAGACAAGGCAAGGGCCCACTGCCAGGCATATTCTCTTATGCTCAGGACGGACGGACACACACACACACACACTCACTCACTCACGTCTGAGCTGCCCTGTGAGCCATTTGGAGTTTCTTTTGAGGAAAAACATTCTTCTCCAAAGAAGATTCCTGACAGGGTCGTGTTGTTTTTTTGGATTTTTTTTTTTCCAGAGCAACTGGATAAATTGCTTTTGTGCAAAAATAAACACAAGTGAACTGCATTAGCTGAGCGAGTGGCATATTAGTTACAGATGCGGGGCCTGTCAGAACATTGAAGGAACAGCTTTTATTGGGGAAGGGCTGAGAGACTCATAAATAACCGGTTGGCAATCTCGCATAAACATTTGTGCGTTCACATAAACACTGCCTACCACAAACGCAGGCCTGACTGCCAGCACTGCCTGGAAGAGCCTTTTCCCCGTCCTCTGAGAAATAAGAAGCAGGGAGGAGGGGAAGGGTCACAGGCGCCTTTTCTCCCATAGTCCCAGCACCTTGGACTCACGCTCAGTGCTCTGTGGGGGAGGCAGAGATCCAAGCTCCGTCCTGAACATCTGCCAGAGAACGGGGGTCATGGCCCAGCCCAAATGAGACAGCTAGTCCACTTTTTTCTCTCTACATAAAATAGGAGACAATAAAGGATATCATTGCACTGGGGACTGGGTTATTAAATAAAGTCAAGTAATAAATGTAAAGGAACTTGGAAATGCCTCCTTGATGCAACTCCGAGGATTCCCATCAGAATCATCTGGAGAAGAAGATGAGGGTAGCGCCACCCTCTCACCAAAAAACAGAGGTCATGGAAAGTGGCATCAGCCTCATCCATCCATCTAGGGCCCAGGGAGTCGGAGCTTCCTCTCACTGGTTCTTAGAGCGACCTCACCTCAGGCCACGGGGCGATCTCCTCAGAGTGAGCACCTCAGAGTCACATCTAGCAGGTCTCACGAAGAAGGGTAGCCAGGCCATGTGAGCAGACACAAGTGTGTTCCCTGCTTCTCCTCTGGTACCTGCAACCCCACCGGCACCTGGTACCCCCATACTCCACACGTCTCCTGAGCAAAATGCACTCTCTAGAAAGGATCTGACACGCTATGGCTGCAAAGGAGTAATAGTTAACGGCAATGTGTGTCAAGCTTACGCTCCTCCCTCCTCTCTGTCACAAATGCTTATAGAAAGGGACAATGTATGAAATGGTAGGATTTCAAACAAATGGCAAATATTCCAGATTTCGAACAAATAGTGGTTCAAGATTTTCGTTGAATTTTTGAATCAGCCAAGAGAGGGGAAGAGTTCGAACTTTTTAGGGAAGGAGTATAGAGAGAAAGAGGAGAATGTGCCCTGGCCCTGTTATGTCACCATGAAGATCAGCTACAAACAAGCTCCAACCTCCCATAGCTTGAAACCGTCCCATGGGTCTTTCATGTCCTGCTATATAAAAGGCCCAAATCCTTAGACCGTGGGGCCTAGTCTTTCATCCACCAGATTTCACCACCTAGTCCCACCCACCCCTCCCCCTGATTTCCCTCACTGCCTGTCACGCACCTTGGGCTTCAGCCAAACTGAATCCATCCCTCCCCTCTTCATCCATATGTTACCATTTTGTGTTTTCCTTCCATCAATCCCTCTTGTGAGAGGGCTTTTTCCTTTCAGTTCTGCAGGTCAGATCTGACCCATCCTTCCAGACCACCTCAAAAGCCACTTTATCTCTCCCACCTTTGAACTTTCAGAGAAATTTTTAGTACTTTGTAAATGACTTTTTTCTTGTTCTAAGTGTTTGGAAGATGCGTCCTAGATTTTTCAGCTCAGCAATTTTCAGTTCTGGTCATACTTAGCTGGCAGGGCCCCTCCCTCCCGAGCCCTAGCTAATGCCTGGGAAAGGCTAGGTGTGCTAAACCCACGAAGGAAGATAGTGAAGCCATCTGGATTGATGGTGGCGATATTGGAGGGGTTGCAATTGCGGGGGTGTGACGGGGGAGATGATGGTCATGATGAAAACTGCCCCACAACCCTTTCCCCGGGCAACCTTCCTTTGGCTTTCCTTTTTCCAACAACAAGCAAAACTGTTGGTTCTTTGCATAAGACATTAAGATGCCAAGCAGGTACAGCCAGCCAGGCACCACAGTTCCTCTGAACACCCCTCAGACATCTAGACCCTTTCTTCCCGTCAACAGACGCAGCGCCTTTATGGGGAAACACACAGCACAAGCCCCAGGTAGGGGTACCGAAAGTTCTTTGGCCAGGGCATCCCTCAGGAGGGAACGAAATGCAGCCATAACTTATGGCGTTCCATATTTTTGCTTCCAATCTTATTTTTATAGACATTATTTCATAGGCTGCAGCTTAAACACAGATGGAAAAGATTCTGGCTTTGTAATAAGAGAAGGTTTATGGCAGGCCAGCCCCCTGTTCAGTGTTTGTGTGTGAGTAAACGTACATTATCGTGTCCTGAGGTGGGGCAGAGAGATGCCTTTATTGTGTTTGGATTCTGATCCAACCATTCTCTCTTCATCTCTCTCTTTTGGCTGGGCCCTCTGGATGCTCCCAAGGGAAGGAAGTGACAAACACCACAGTGGGGAAAAGGGGAGGAGGGATGGGTCAGCCTTTGAAACGCATCCCTGACTCTGACTGAATCTGCCACCCTTATGTCTTCAAAGGGCTTCATCCAAGGCCCTGGGACCTCCGCCCCAAAGGACATAATGGAAGGGAAGTGGTCACTGCAGTGGTATATTTCTGTGTAGCTCTGGGTTGTGTGGTGTGTCTTGGGTGGCGGTGGAAGTGAGGAGTTAGAAAACTGAGCTCACCTACTTGTAATGCCTGTGCCTTGTGAGCTCTCCTCTCCCCACAATGTATCACCGGTAGTTTCATGTCAAGGAATGTTCTTTAAAAGCATGATCTGGCATATAGTCTGGATGTACCAGTGTTTATTTAACCCACTTCATTAAGGCTGAGTAGAGAGAGCACACACAGGAAGGGAGAGAAGGGGGCAGAGAGGTGGAAAAAGCTCAGGAGAAATGAGGGGAGAGACAGCGAAAAGGTGGGGAGAAAGCGTTACCCAGACCAGCAGGCAGCTGCTGGAGCGACTCCAGGCCATCAGGCAGGTCTTGGCCTTTCTTTTCTCTTAGAGTTAGTTTCCAGAAAAGCAGAGGAGACTTTGGGCTGGTGGGGGTACGGAGACAGAAGGAAACACAGCTGGAGGGTCACTGAAAAGTAAACTGAGGAAGGGGAGAACAGGGAGGGGCCCCTGCAGGGCCTTGGGAGGCGGCATCTGTCCAACTTGCCAGACTTCTAGGGGATTCCACATGCAGGAGCTGCTGTGTGACGTCCAGTGTTAGAGAGGCCATCCACAGGGGTCTCCATCCAGGGAAGGCCTGTCAGTGGAGCTCAGAGTGGAAGGCACTCCTCGGGGCCTGGCAGAAATGGTGCCATTTGTGTCACTGCACAGACATCTCTATTTTGCACAAGTAGAATGTTAAGGTTCTGTCTAAGGAAGCCTTCCTTGAGCAACTTCACTACTCATTTCTGGAACACTCAAGGAGCACTCAGACATGGTGATCTCATTCTAGAAAGCCTGCTGTTTTCACTAGGCTCAGGGTCTGCCAGGCATTTCTGCTCCACTGGTGATATGTCGCACCTGGCCAGGGGCTTAGCCAGCAATTGAAGGCTCCGAAGCAGGAGTGGGTGAAGAATCTGCTTCAGGCAGCAGCCAGGCTCGGGAAGATAGTGCCCTCCAGGTGGGCTGCTTGAGCAATCTGGCCCTGGTACCCAGCACAACAGACTAAGAAACGGAATTTCGCAAAAGGTGATAACCAGGTGTGGAGGGCATGTGTGTTCTGGAGACCTCCTGTCCTCATTCCAGTGCTGGGTGTCCTGATGGGCCATCTGCCAATCACAGGACTCCCCTGAAATGGAAGTTTAAGTCCAATATCTCTGCCCATAGATTTCCCAGTTGTGTGAACCAGTGTATTCCTGTTTTGTTTAAGCCTATTTGAATTGGTCTTCTGTCACTTATAGCTGACAATGTCTCAACAGATACTTCAGGCTAATAACTGACCCTGAAATATGCTCTTCAAACCAAAGAATGAATCAGAGTGAGAACGAGGCTTTTGAGGTCAGAGTTCCACAGACCTTCGGGAGAGAGGCCCAGGGGATCTTTGCTGGACCGGAACAGGATGGCAGGAAGCAGTAAGGCCCTTTAAGGCAGCAGATTGGCTCCTGCTCTGAATCCCATACTTTAAAGGGCGCACGTTTCATGTGCACGCACACGCGCACACACACACATATCCATACACCTCTGTGCACACATGCACAATTAAAGAACAGAAGTACCTTTTTCCCTTAGAGTCAGCAGTCAGCACTAGTTCAGTATAATCCCTAACCTAGCTAACACCAATCAGGCCCCGGAGAAACGCATCTCCACATCATTCTTGATGTCCTCGTATCAAAAGGCATCTGTGTCTAAATGTGTGGGTTGTGCTGCGACTGACATCAGAGATGGAGCCCAGTGTGGAATGTGGGAAGGATTGAATGGAAGCACAAAGGTGAGAGCAAACAGATTAATTTATCAAAGCCATCCTCTCAGATAAGAAGAATGCAATAGAAGCAGTATGTCCCAATAGCTTCAAACACGCATTTTCTTGCTTCTCTTGTGGTTCCAGAAGTACTCACAAATTAGCATAGTAGTCACTGCAGTTGGACATGGTAGCTGAGGAACATTTTCCAGTATAAATTATTCATAATTCTCCTACATTTGTACATATGCAGGTCAAGATGTAACATGCATGAGATGTGAGCCTTCACATTGGCAAGTAGACTGGGAATGGTGCTAGAACTGTGCATGATTTTAACTTTTATAGAAATGTTAAGATTTAATTAAAAGTTCAAATTTTCAGCTAAAAATTCAGTTTTATTTCTTTTATTTAAAGTATTGCTTGTAGGCTAATTTATTCATTATACTGTTAGTTATATTTGCCTTTTAAAATTAATAGATAATTTTGGATCTCTAAAAGAAAAATAATTTGTTAAAAATATGTGAAAAGTAATTTGAAATTTTGATCTTTTATAGTTTAATTTGCAGTATTATTATAATCAATGCAATTTTGGTACTGTTCCATTATCTATTGCTGCATAACAAACCTCAAAACTTACAGACTTATAATAATTTTTTTTCTCTCTGCTCAAAAACATCTCCTTTTCTTTTTTATGAGAGTCAGCTGGAAAGGCCAGTCAGCACTTTCAACATTCCCCCTAGAAATCACCTTACTCAGCTCCAGAGGTCATTAGGCACCCCTTCTATGTTCCCCATGACTGTAAAATGGTTATATAATTCTTCTGCCAGTGAGTATCTCAGCTCCTCCTTTTCCAGCCTCCAAAAACAGTTTTCTCACTGTGTTTCAAGTCATTAGTCATATTTTTCTGCAATTTCTTCAGCTTCTGTCCTCCAACTGTTCCAGAGTAAATGCCATGGTTTTAGGTTTTTGTTATAGCACTCATTTCAGCATTTGTCTCCAAAGAGGGTACCAACGCACCAGACCTGCTGTTAACAATGCCCCGTGTGGCACGCGAATCTGGCTGGCCTGCCACGCATGCTCACTGTGGATGCAGGGGCTGTATCTTGCATGCATTTTGAACACAGGCTTTAAGAGACTGGGAACCTCCTCCTCCTCCTCTCTGGAATACCCACTTGTGGGAGTACTCAGTGCCATCTGATAAAGACAGCTAACCTACCAAAGAGCCCATGTGGACCAAGACCCAGACATGATCCGGGAAGGATGTCCCAGCTTCCTAGCTGAGCCTTTGATGACTCCAACCCCATCCACTACCTAACCACAGCAAATGAGAATTTCCCAGCAAGAACAGCAAAAGAAACGCTCAGCTAAACCTCCTCAGCCCACAGAACCACGAGAGATAACGCAATAGTGATTGTTTTAAGCCACTAATCTCAAGAACGTTTTGTTACGCAGCAGATCACGAAACAGCTCTGAATACAACTGTATTTTATTTTTAATCCTTTAGATCATTACTGTCACTAGAACACAAATTACGGATTCTCTATTAGAAAAGTATGGTTGCTAATTTTGCTGAAATTAGTGCAATAAAGAAAATACATTTGAAAGATAAATACATGCTATTTTACGAATTATAAGTATCTTTATTTGTCCAAACATCACAGACCCCTCTACACAATTCCCAATGTGTAGAATAATAATAACATTTTGTTATCTTCAATGTTTTTTCAGACATTCAGTCATATAAAAATCATAACTGTTGCACCCTGGTAAAGTAGCAGTAGGGAGCCGTCCACATGCATCTCAAGGTCCCAGGTTGAAATCCCAAGTTAGTGGAAACAGCCAAGATGAACAACTAAATAAAATAAATAAACTGCTTTTTCCTCCTCTCTCTTCCTACCCACCTGTCCCTGCTCACCTTCATTCCTGCCTGCACCTTTCCTTAAAACAAAACCATAGCTATATGTGTTTGTGTGTTGTATGTGGGCACAATGAAAAGAACTAGTGGTAACAAGCGCAAGCTCCAGGCCAGACTGCCTGGTCTCAAATTCCAATTATTAACTTTGTAACCTTGAGCTGTTGCCTCTCTGTGACTCAGTTCACCCATCTGTTAGTTGGGATGAAGAACAATACTTAGGTTAGGAAGTGATTGTAATAATCTGATTGCTTAATCCTCTTGCATAGTTAAAACAATACCTACTGTGAGGTTTATTTCCACTAGGCAGTAATTATAATTATTATGTGTGACTGCATACTGCATCCATGAATGTAGATTTAAGTACTTCTGTGTAAAGGTTTGTGGATGTTTGTGTATCTTTGAGTATGAGAGTGTAACGCCAGGCTAGCTGTCTCTGCACCCATTAAGAACAGCTGGTATGCGTTGTGCGCTTACTGTGTCAGCCATTATTCCAAGAGTTCTACAGGTATTCAAGTGGAAAAACACGTGAATGTGAATGACGTAGTCAAGCATGTCAGGGAGTCCCTGTGACTATGGCCATCAGTCTCAGCCCTGCCCAGCGAGATCTGCTTCCTGAGTGAACTGTGGCTGTGTGAGAGCTGAAAGTGCACATCACGCCTGCCTGTGCACTGCACTAATGGGGGGAAGCGAATTATACCCACCCCTCAACCCCTTTCCCAAGCTCCTGATTAGCTTGAATTGCCAGCATCTTCTTTCCTCCAATAGGAGAAGGCCAATGAGGAGCCTGGAGAAGACCCCTCCAATCACAGCTTCCTTTCATCTTAGGCCCATCTTGGTCTTCCCATGTCCCCAGGCCAACTCAGGAAGGATTCATGCTGGGCTGGGCTGTCTCTTCACCATCTGTGCCATTTTTCTGCTGAGTGGCATCGACTTCTGAGTCTGTGTATCTTCTCTAGAAGGACAGAGTCTAACACCAGCAAGATAGTGAATTTTCCTCCTAGAGAAAGCCTTCACATTTCACCTGTTATGTTTCCTTTGGCTCCATTTTCTAGTGTTGGTAACATTTTAAACATAAAAGGATAATATTTAAAAATGTATGAATGTGCTTTTCTTTCTTGTCTTTATGAGTACATGAGCTGCATCATCCTTAGCCCATGCCATCTATCTCTACCTGAAGAGAGATTAGGATGAAGCTTTGACATAGACAAAATGAACAGAAGAGAAAATGCAGTAATATTTGGCACCTGGAATGCAAAAAAGTATTGTACAGCCAGTTGAAATTTTTCTAGACCAGGCTATCCTCTTGAGATCATATTTTTTTGAACACCATCTCTCTCCTTGGTCATGACAGAGGCAGGCAATGTCCAAGCAAGAAGAGGAAATGCTTTAGTCCTCTGGTTCGTGCCCAGGAGATGGTGGGAAGGTCTAGAAGAAAAGCACAAGAAAATCTAAGTCATCAGATCTGACTTTGCTCCAGAAAGGGAAGCCCCTACCTCAATCTCCCATTTGGAACTCTGGGAGAAAATTGCTTCCCAGGAAAGAAAAAGGAGGAGGGAAGAAATTGCTCCCAGCATCCCTGGCCTCTGCCTCCAACACCAGGGCTCCAGGGTCAGGCAGAGGAACTTCAGTAGAACAGTCTCAGTTCCATGGGCTTGACTCACGGGGACCACGGCAGCGCAGCGAGGAGACCCACAAGGAGAGATTTAGTGCTGGGTGGGCAACAGCCTGGGAGAACCCAGGAGAAAGGAGCTGGTCAGTCAGGGGCACCTGGGGACAAATCAGAGACCGCCACACTCCAGAATCTCAATGCTGTCTCCTGCTCGATGTCACATCAGCTGCCCTTGTCTGCCCATATACCTTGACACCATCTTAACAGGAAAAGGGGGAAAGCAATATACAAATTGAGCACTTTCATCCAAGAGAAATAAAACATCACTTAACAGAACAGGTAAAACTGTTGAGTCCCTGGAAATTGAAATCGAAATCAGGGTGAATGCTTCATTGTTTTTCTCACTTACCATCAAGTAAGGGTTAGGACAAAGCCAGATTATAAACTAAAAAATTAAGAATTACTTTTTCTAACCTTTTTTTGGCATAAGTGAATGGAAGTGTGAGTTAGATTTTCAACCCTGCTGCACACAGGAAAAGAGAAGACCCACCCCTGGCCCCATTAAAATGACAGCTGGCCTTACCAGCTAGACAATGGCCCCAGCAGAAGACAAGTCCTGGCCTCTAGATCCCAAATGGCCTTCTGCAGGTGGATTAAGACAGGTGGTGGCAGAGCAGGGCAAGATTTCCCTGCTACCCACGTGCTCAGGTCAACCTCCCTGGGCTCACACGCACCCTTATCCATGCTTTTTTGAGGGAAAGTGCAAGGTTTTCTTTTTCTCTTTCTTTTCCTCAGACTAGGGTTTTGTTTTGGTTTGGTTTGGTTTTTGTTTCTGAAGGAAAGGTGAAATCAGGAAGGAAGGCAAGCAGAAGCAGACAGGCACGAAGAGAGAGGAGAAAGAAGCATTTTATTTATTTTATTTAGTTGTTCATTTTGGTTGTTCCCGCCAACCCTGGGATGCGAACCTGGGACCTTGGGATGCATGTGGACTGCACCCAACTCCTACTCCACCGGGGTGCACCAGAACAAAGTTTTAATTCTCTTTCCAGGCCCTTCCCAGCCACAGCATTCAGATTTCTCGTCCTGACCACAGTCTCAGAGGCTACTGAGATCCCTCCTTGCTCCTGGAAGGGAAGGTGGGAACATAGGGTGTGAGCCAAGGTATTACTGATGTGTGTCTGGGAGGAAGGACTGGAGATCAGCATATGCAGAGGGCAATGCTACCACCTGCTGGACGCTCTGGGAGAGACAGCCCAGCTGGGGAGTCAGGCTCCATTGGCCTTGGGTGGAAGCACTTGGGAACCTTGCACGCAAATGGTTCACTTTCTTTCTTCCAGAGCAACATCTCATCTGGTTTGCTGGCTGGAGCAGGATCATCATCCCATTTTAAAGGTGATGAAACTGATCTGCAAGGAAGAGCAAAGGGCCTCTGAAGTCACATGACCAGGAATGGCTTGAAGGCAACATTTAGACTCCTGTCTCCCAGTCAGGAGAGGTGTTCCCTTCCCAGTGCTCAGACTACCGTGTCCCGGAAGATGTGAGGGACCCCCTTATAAGCGATGTTGACAGAGCCATCGGCAACATTCGGGTTGATGACGTAAGGGGAAATGGAGGCATTTATATCTCCCCCCGGGGACTGAGGCACCGGGTGGTAAGAACCAGCTGCAGTTGGTTCAGGGCCTGACATCTGTGCACAGTGACTTTGTTTCCCAGAGACTCACACAAAAACTTCCACGCAGGCAATTTCAGCTTTGGGTGCCATTATCTGAAAGGCAGCACAGGCAAGCTGGCTGCCAAAGGGACTCTGATTAATGCCTGTTTTATTACCTAAGCCCCTCCATGTCCCACGGGGCCTACCCCACCCAGGCCCATGGTGGTCCCTGTCCAGAGTTCTCAGTGTTATGGTCAGTGACATGGTTCCCCCATGTCCCGGATCTACTTTCCAGCTCTGCCCTGTGCCTAGTGGGTAGGACTCCTCAAGTCATGAGATATCCTCCAGAATCCCCCTAGGCCCTCTTCTCCAGTGGGAAGGGTCCACTTCCAGAGGCTGGCCCCACTCAGCCAGCTTGTCCTGCCCTGAATAACTACCAGAGACAAGACAAGGGCAGACAGTTGAGAGCCAGTGCTGAGATCTGAAGCCAGCTGGCCTCCAAAGGCACCACCTCAGGTGGCCACACCAGCCTATCTCATAATCACACCCCCGATAGAAACATCTCTGAGCTGGACGAGAGAGCACACCAGGAAGTCATGATAAAATAACGGAAGAAAAAGACTTTCGCTTCCAAATAGGCAATGACTTTCTAGGCAGAGAAGAGCTCAGAGAAAGACATGGCTTAATAAAAAGCTGAAACTCTTATACATCAAAAAGATCTCAAAAAGAAAGGTAAGCAGGCCTAAGAGAGAGTTTCTGCAACACTGAGGGTAGTACCCCTAACACGATTGTTTTTGAGAGGGAAAAAGGAAGGAAGAGGAGGAAGAAACATCTTTATTTAGTTAGTTGCTCATTCTGGTTTTTCACCCAGCCCCAGGTCACACACCCAGGTGTGTTTGTGGTCTGTACATCAGCATCTCAGCCACTGAGCTGCAGGGCGTGCCCACTTAACAAGATTCTTAATGCCTTTATTTGGGGATCATTAGGTTGTTTATATAGTAAGAAAATTTACTTACCTTGAGTCCTTTGAATTTTGAGCCTGTGAGTGTATTACTTAAGGGATTAAAAAAGAAAAAGAGAATATTTAAAATATAAATCATGCAAATTGATTGATTCTTGTGAACTGCTGATGGATGAAAATTTAACACTAAAAAAAAAATTCACGGGTGCGCCCTGGTGGAGCAGCAGTTAGGTGTGTCACCTCTGAAGGAGCAGGCCACATACCCCTGGGTTCAAGTCCCCGGTGTGGGGGGAAACAACCAGTGTGAACAACCAAATAAGAATAAAATAAAATGTTTCTTCCTCTTCACTCTCCCTGTCTGTCTACCTGCTTGCCTTCATTCCTGTCTGTACTTAAAAAGACAAAAATAAATAAATAAATAAAATATTAGGAGAATCTCAACCTTTAGTCCAGAGCCCCGCGAAAGACAGAATTATAAAACTGACTGTGTCTCCAGCAGCCCCACCTCTGCTTTCTGCTCGCCTCTCCCACTCCCAAGGACCCCTTTCCCAAAGCCCTCTGTCCTCTCTTGTCCTCACCCTCACTTGCCTCCTTCCACCATGGTCACTATCTGCTCTCAGGTGGACTTGCTAACTCACCCTGAGAAGGAGCTGAGTGGGCTTGACCAACTGCTCACTGGAGGCGGCACTGGGGCCAAGAGGAAAAGCTGTTGGAGTTCAGACACCATTTTGTATTCTGACATTGCCACAGCAGGTCAAGGCCACCTTGAGCGGCCGATGAAAGCGTGTCGTGATCCAGTGTAGGCTTTGAAGAAGAGTTTCACATTTGTGGTTGGTTGCTTTTTGATGAGAAGCTAGAAGGCTTGACTCCTTCGTAAGACCTTGGATACAAACACAAAGACCTTACATACAAAACATGTTCAATAAGTCAACTCCCAAGGGCCGGCCAGCATCCTTGGAATCATTTTCTTAAATGGTAGGGGCAGCCAGAGAGGGGATGGGGAGCTTTTCTCTGACCCCGCTGCAGATGTCTTGTGGCCTGAAGAGGTCACTCGGGCAGATGACCGGGGTCATCTCTAACCCACTGGGGCACCAGGATTTCTGAATTTCCTCTTGTCAACCGGTTTTTCCAGCCCAGGCCTTCATATAGACAAAACAGTCTGTAGCCCCCTCCCACCCACGCCCACAGGGGAGCGAGTCCAGTTTTCCTGCTATGTTTTGCACACATTGAAAGATGTTTGGGGCCCGTTTTTCGCAGGAGGAGCAGTCCCTGCTCCTCCTCCAACAGCTGAGCTGGGTTGTCACCCTCAGCCAAGACTGAGTTGGCCCAAGCCGCCTCCTCTCTAGACCTCTTGCCCTTCCCTCCCTTCTCTTCTTGGCCTGACACAGTCTGGGAAAAGGCACAAAGCTATGACCAGACCCCTGCAAAGTAGATAAAATAACGCTGGGAGGCCCCTCTGCCAGGCCTCCACCAGCTCGTGCTGAGGGAGCCTGCAAAGGCAGAGCTACAGCGCCACCTTGTGGCCTCTGCTGCCAGACCAGCGCCTCTGCAAAGAAACCTCAGGATCCTGTCCTTAACGGTTCCCGGCTTAATCACTGGGGACTTCCCAAGCTCCCAGAGAGCCCCATCCCTGGGAATGGAGGGACACTTGTCAAGTATAGGACCCAACTATGCTCTGATCACCCCTCACCACCCCACCCACCCCACACCACCCCCCACCTCTCAGCAAAGCACCTAGAAAAGGCTGGAAGTTCCGTGTCAGGGGGACTTTGTTACTCCCTCTTCTCTGTACTCCGGCAGTTCTGTAACCGGAGGTATCTTGGGGTCCTGCCTCTAAAATGGGAACAATACAAGGGCTGCTGAGAAACAGATTAGGTTAAAAAAAAAAAAAAGGCCCTAGAGTACGGCTGACCCCTTGCAGTGTTCAAGAGACAATGCTTTCCTCTCCCTTCTGCCTGGACTTGACACTGGGAAACCTAAACTTGCTCAAAGGCAGGGCTGAGGGGACAGCTAAAAATCCCAAACCTAGGATGAGAAGCCTTCTAACTCAGCTCCTTCAAGAAACCCTTCTGAGCTACTTCATTTCACTCCTATTCACTGAATCCCTTTAGTGTAGGGCAACCAACCCTCCTGGTTTGCCCAGGACTGGCAGTGCCAGGGAGTGAGGGCCTTAGTACTAAAACTGGGGATGTCCGGGAACCTGGATAAGTTGATCACCCGGGCCTCCAGTCTATTTCTAGGACCTCACAGAACCACTGGGCTGGTCTGCACAGTAAACCACACAACAGAGCCCCCGTGTTTAACTCGGCTTCAGCATTTCCACCCTGTGCTGCTCCTATGATCCTTTCAGGAAGTGCTGGTGGAGCACCTATTGGCTTGGCACAGAGGGAATTTATATTCTAAGCACAGGAGATGACAATTACCACTTACAGAAAGTATGATCATTTTAGGTAGCAGTAAATGCTGCTGTTCTCCTTTCTGTGAGGAGGTGACATTTGACTGAGCCCTGAACGTTAAAGGGTCAGGCACCCAAAGATTTGGAAGAAGGTGTCCAGGAAAAGGTATGACAATTGCAAAGGCCCCAAAGCAGAAACAAGGAATAGACAGACCAGAGTGGCTGGAACATAGTGAGCCAAGACAGGGTGACAGCCGCTGAGACTGAGGAAGTGAGAAGGAGCCAGTTCAGACACATGGGCCCTTCCGGACTACTGTAATTCTTCACCTTTTGTCTTGTGTGCAACAGAAAGCCATCGATGATTTCAAGCCAGAATATGACAGGATCTGGTTTGTGCTGTCAAAGTCTCATTTGGGCTTTTGTATGGGGAAGGGACTGGAGAGGGACAAGAAATAGAAACAGATTTTGTTAAGAGGCTGCCACAGCAGTCCAAGCATAAAGCAATGGAAATTGCAGAGGGAGAGAAATGCAAGGATTTAGGATACACACTCGAGGGAAACGCAGGACTTGCCAATGGATTAGGTGTACTGGGCCATAAAAGTGCTGCAAGGAAGGCTGTCTTCAAGTGAATGGATGAAAGGACCATTCTGTGGATGGGGAAAAGCCAGGTGAGGACAGGTTTGGGAGGGCCAAGAAGTAAAGAGTTATGCTTTCAATGAGTCATCCAAGTGGAGATGACAAGAGCTCTGACAGAGAGGGCTGGGCAGAGAAGTGTATTGAACCTTCTCCCCAGGCCATTTTAACAGCTTGAAAGATCTGCAGTCATTTTCAGTCATTTAGGAGAAAATGAATGCCGCCTCTCCTCCTGAAAGAAATTCTCATTAAGAAATTTGAAAATTTGGTCAACATAAAATGACAAATGTTTAATATATGATAACATATTACAAAATGTACAATATAGTAGAGTATACCAACATTTTGGGCTCATACAATCAAACCACAGAAAGAAATTGGAGAAGATAATCCTAAAACCCAGAGACTCAATTTTGATTTCTCTTTCTCTTGTACCTGCTTTTTATTACATATAAGTTTCATCCTTCCATACAAAATAGTTCAATTAAAAAGATACCTCCTGGAAAGATACCTGCTGGGAATTTATATCTTTTTTGTTTCTAACCCGAAACAGCTGCAAGATAGAAAATTCCTTTGGAAGGACTCTGCTTGGGTCATTCTGAGTCACGTGCCCATCTCTGAACCAACCAGTGTGCTGTGGGGTAGGTGATGAAGTAGTATGGCTGACCCAGGCTGGTGGCTCAGGGGGACCCAGTATGTTATCAGGAGAAAGGGGAAATAGAAGCTGGGAAGATAACAAAATCTACTGCACGGTGTCACTTTTCCAAAATAGAACTAAGAATCTTATATTTAAAAGAGATCTTAGAAAATCTCACCAATCTCCCAACACAGCAAGATTCTTTTCTTCACTATCCCAGCTTCTGCTCCATCACTTTTAAATCTGT
This sequence comes from Solenodon paradoxus, assembly GCA_004363575.1. Taxonomy (NCBI): domain Eukaryota; kingdom Metazoa; phylum Chordata; class Mammalia; order Eulipotyphla; family Solenodontidae; genus Solenodon; species Solenodon paradoxus. The sequence goes on from RJWH01006308.1 coordinate 46,167, forward strand.
GAACACACTCCTCCATTGGTTGATCCATCCCATTTCTTAACAGCAATAGTCATTTTGAAAATAAACTTCATTGTCATCCATGGGCTTTAGTTCTAAGTCCATGCTCTTTGCCCTAGGTCAACACTGAATATGTTTACTTCTTAGACAAATATTTGAAAGCAGCTCATATATCCCCCCTCAACCCTCTGTTTCCCAGATCCATATCCTTTAGCGGCTGCACTGTGTTCCCCAGGGATGGTTTACTGTTTAAAGGAAGCAGGAGGGGTAGTTAGTGCCCTGGATCATGAAGGTCAGGGTTGTAATATCGACACCTTTGTGCGGGGAAAGGCAGGCAACCAAGGGAAGGAGGAAAAACTCCTCAGTCCACCAGGTTTTCCTACAGAAACTCGGTAGACGCCACCTCCCTGTCTACTTATGCTCTCGGGGAGCCATTCCACCAACAGGAAACATAAAACTAATTAAAGAGAATTCACCTTTACCATTAGGTTAAACAGAAGAAAGTAGATTTTTAAAAAATTAACTTAGAAGAAAAGTTAAAACAAGGCTAAGAGGAAATAAAAGACTAAGACTATAGGGGAAGATATACTAATTAACCAGAGTTTTTAAAGGAATTAAATCATCAGGGTAGAACAAATTTTTTTTTAAAGGAAAGATTCGGGCAGGAGAGACGGTTAAGCAGGAAGGGCAGGAACAGAGGAGGACAAGAGAGGAGGAATAGGCATCTTTATTTTACTTTTATTTAATTGTTCACTCTGTTTGTCACTGGTTGTTTCCATCCCCGCCCAGGACGCAAACCCAGGGGCATGTGGCTTGCTCCTTTGGAGGTGACTGACCTACCTACCCTCTGCTCCACAGGGGCACACCAGAACAATTTTTTTTAAGTTTAAGAATAAGAAATATTCAGATGATAAGATAATAACTAGTCAAATAAAATTAAAATATTTGTTAAAGGGCTTGAAACATAAGACTAAAAGATAAAGCAGAAATACATTAAGCTGAAGGCAGGAGAGAAGAATTCAAGGGTCAGAAACACCAGGCAGAGCTGGGTGAGGAGTCTCATGGGCTATTTCTAAGCCTGGGGTTCTCCTCAGGGCTCCCCTAAAAGCGATGGCTGTGTCAGAGCTTCAAGTAAGTGCCCCTGCGGAAATGTCTGTTGGGGAAAGGCATTCAGTGGTGCCTCCCCAGGAACTGGAGGACATCTGCATGACCTATCTACTGTCAGTCAGGCCTGACCCTTCAACCATTCCTCTTAAGATGCACAGCTGGAAAATACATACAATATTTAAGTTATTTTAATTCAGTATAATATTATATATAGTATAATAATTTAATATTTAAATTGCTTGTTATTTAATTTAATACATACACTTTACATAATGTATAATTTATAAAATATCATATTTAAATAATTAATATTTATTCTGTATGTATATATTATTATAATCCTGTATGATTTGCAGTTATATATGCATTATATATACATGACAGATATCCATTCATCCTTTGGGCCAGCAATCCCACTTCCAGAGTCTATTCCAAAGATATACTTAGCAAAATATCCAAAAGGACGTATGAACAAGTTTCTTCTATCACCAAAACCAGAAACCTGGAAACAATTCAGATATTGATGAGAGCGGGCTGGTTGGTTCAGTGGTGGTGCATCCACACAAACAGAGTACTAGGCTGCTGTCATAACAAGGGAGGAGGAGCTCTGTTAGCAACTGTGAAATGACCTTCAGAACATACTTTTGTTAAAATCAGCAAGGAATAGAAGAATTTTTCAATAAGGATAGGAAGTAGGATACTAATCCATGTGTATATGTGCTCATATGTTTTACGATAACCAATGGAAGGGCAAACTCAAATGTAATTTTAAAATTATAGCATATGGAGAGAAAGGAAGTAGTACGAGGGGACAAGGTTTTAAGCTAGATTTCTGTTTAGTAGTTTTGATTCTGAAAGCATACAATTGAGTTAAATGAATCAAAATGAAAAAAAGGACTTCCTTGAAAATGTAAAACAAAATCAAATGGCATTCGTGTCTGTCAAGTTACTAACACGTATATAGAAAAATTACTTTGAATTTAAAACACAATGCTCTGAACAAAAAGGATCACAAAGGAATCCTAACTGCATTCAGTAATCTTATTATTAAAAGTAATATTGCTATTGCTTTTAAGCTACTGTGCTTACATGTATAGTAAGATGAAGCAAATAAGTAACTAAGTAATGATTAAGAGTTATAAAGAACTAATATTTTCAGAGCAAGAGAAAACAGATACAGCATAAAATTAAGGGGTATAAATTTTGTAATCTTAAATTTGAATTGGAACTATCACCATAAACTTGGGATTTATTTTTCTCCTAAGGGAAAAAAAAAAAAAAAAAGACAGATATACTCCTAGTTCTAGCCACTGAAAAGGCCTTGAAAATATGACAATCACAAAGTAGCAATAATCAGCTCTAGCACACAGATTGTCATCTTTTAGATAGTTCCCTAAGAAAGGACTCAGTCTTCTGCAGGAAATGGCTGACTCCAGGTGCAGAAAGAGTGCACAAATACCACTGGCAATATCGTGTAGTTAGTGCCAGAAACAAGGAATACTGTCAAAGACCTGAGATCATGAAAAAAAGACCCAGGAGCAAAACCGATTGGACTTTCCCTGCCAAATATAGGGCAAATCAAGCATCATCAATGGTAATAGGGTCGATGAATCAAGAGAACACAATAGTCCTAATATTTACACAGTCAGTAATAGAGCTTCAAGCTACATGAAGCAGAAAAAGAACAGAAAAATCAGTCATCGTAGCTGATCGTTTTCATACCTTTCTCTCAATGATAGAGAGAACAAGAAGGCCAAAATCAAGGCTATAGAAGGCAAGAGCCCTATAAACCAACTTGATAGAATTGACATTGACAGAAAACTGCCCAGCAAAAGCACAGCATATATGCTCTCCAAGTGCATCACATCAAATGAAGAGCAGAAAAACAAATGAGAAAATCAATGAAGCCAAAAGCTGGATATTTAAAAAGATAAATAAATGTAAAAAAACTTCTAATCAGATTGATGAGGCAAAAAAGAAAGATACAATCACCAGTATTAGAAATTGAAGAGACATCACTACAGACCCTAAATACAAACAAAGGATATTATGAACAACCTAATGCCAATAAATTAAACAAATTCAATGAAACAGTCAACTTCCTTGAAAGACACAAAATAGCAAAGCTCACTCAAGAACAGATAACCTGAATAGTGCTGTATCAACTAAAGAAATTAAATGTGTAGTTTTTTTCAAACCTTTCCCAAAAGAAAACCGCTTCACTAGTGAATTTTGCCAGATATTTAAGGAAGAAATAATTCAAGACTTACACATGGAAAACTATGAAACATTGTTGAGAGAAATTAAAGGTGTAAATAAAAGGAGAGATGTACCTTGTTTAGAGAATCAGAAGACTCAGTATTGTTGAAGGAGGCAATACTTAAATTAATAGGTAATTCAACGGAATTTTTATCAAAATCCCAGAATGTTTCCATAGAAATCAGCTACCTGAGCCTAAAGTTTACATGCAAATTTAAAGAAGCTAGAGTGGCCAAAACAGTTTTATAAAAGGACAAAGTTGGAAGACAGAACTAGTACCAGAATTGACTATCCGTATACCAAAAAATTTAAGACCACTATGCACATTGTACATGAAAATTAACTCCTAAATGTGAGCTAAAACATAGACTAAAATCTTGATGACCTTGGGTTAGGCAAAGATTTCTTAGATACAACACCAAATGTATCATCCAAAATATTGACAAATTGAATTTCATCAAAAACTTTAGAATTTGCTCTTTAAGAGACCACACCAGGAAAATGAAAAATTAGCCCCCCTCTGTAACTCAGATAATTAAGGCACAGACTATGAAAGCTGTGGACTTCGGTTCAAGATCTGGAGCCAAGGGCATCAAAAAGAAGAAGAAAGAATAAGGAAAAACCAAGCCACAAATTGGGAAAACTGACTTATAAGCCATATTTCCAATAAAGGAATTACATAAATTTAGAATATACAAAAACTCTTGCAACTCAATAATGAAAAAACAACTCAATAAAAAATGGGCAAGAATTTGAATGGATAACTCACCAAAGAAGATTTATGAATGTAAAAGTACTCAACGTCATTAATGCAGTTCATTATATATCGACTATCAAAAAAAATCTGTAAAGAAAAAAAAGAAAATTAACTTAATCGGCTCCCTATAGGAGTTGAGAGGGTATCATCGTTCTGAAATTAGGGGGGTTAAAATATCATTTTTCCCTACTTTGCGGTCAGTTTGAAATTTTTCATAATAAAAAAACTGGGACTTTGTCTTGTTGAATTTTAAATGGACTGTGTTCATGCAGGTTACAGCTCTCAGGCTGTGTTCTGACCTACTGAGAGTTCAACAGCAGCGTTCCCTTTCTTTCTCCACGTGGAGGCAACACACTCAAGGCCTGTAGGATACGAATGAGAGAGATGAGTCAGAGACTAAGAAAATAGCAAAGCAAGTAAGTGAATCTGTGGTAGCTGGCACTTCCTCCATATTGGGATATAATGGGGGAGTGCTAAGGCCCTGGCAAACAGCAGATTGCATGCCCACTCGAAGGGGGCAACCAATATTGCCATGTGGGAATAAGGGCCCAGATGGCTAAGTTTTCTGATATTTCATTAAAAACTGGAAATCTGGGCACTTCTGTGAAATCTCCAAGATGGAGGCAAACGATTAAAATGTTTTAAATGCTTTACAAGTCAGTGCTGGAAAGCCAAACAAAATCTGTCTACAGGCTAGATGTGTTCCAGACTGCTGTTTGGTGATCTCTTGACACACACCATGTAACACATTAGAGTAATGCACTCATAATTAGTTGACATTCTTAGTTGAGTCACACAACTATGACAACTGGGGTTGCAAACATCTGAACTCCCAGACCCTTTACATGCAAACAGCTGTCAAGACAGGCATCTGCCACACTGAACTTGGAACTGAATCTGGACTTATAAGGATCGCTATTAAGTTGCATCTTGTCATTTGTCAGAAACATTTGTCTCTGAACTGATTCTCCTCCTTCTCCAAACTGTACTGAGTTTGCACTCCCTTCTGGCTTGGGATCAGGCACAGTTTTCAAAAGCCTTTCTTCATCCGGGTTATCTACAAAGCTAATGTCAACCTGGGGTGTGTCAAATGTCTCTCCTGCTGGGGATTTACAGCTATTCCACTGTAACTTCAACCTTCCTACCAAGTTTGTCTGCTCCGTCTTTACCCACCTTTCTCCTGGAGACCACACGCCATGTACAGACCACCTCCACCAGTCTTGTAACAATGCCACCTTCTTTCATCTGTATAGTACTTGACAGCTTTCAAGGTTTTCTCACAGTTTTACTACTTGATCTTCATCATCCATCACAAACTTTTAAAAATTCTATCACATTTAGATGTTGGACTATAAACCTGACAGACAGTATTCTGTCTGCTTGTTTATAACCCACTAATCATTTCCTAGTTGAGGATTTCTAGATTAAATACAGAAAAGACAATTAATCAGTTCCTTCCTTCCCTCCCCCACCATCTCACCAGAAAAATAGTTCCTCAACTACCACCATTCCAGCAATAACCGATGGAGCAGAAACATCGAAAAGGAAGAATGTTCTAAACAAGAGAGTTAACAGGTAATGGAAAAATTAGATTCTGAAGCTAAATTTTTTCAAATAGGAACTGGGGTATTGCGGAAGGGATTCATCATGGATAGAAAGTTGGGCACAATGTTCTTTCATTTATTGATCTCTATGTGGGGAATCTGCTCTCGGAAGAATCTAATCAAGTACTTGGTTGAGTAACCTCTGAAGACCAGAAACTTATACTTGGCAAGTCTGACCACTTTTAGGCTTTGAATATTTTTTTAAAGTTTCCAGCAAATTTTTAGCTATAAGAAGAAATGATAACACTGTAGGACATGAATTAATTTTAAAATGTTAGGCTAACTGAAAGAAACCAGTTACGAAAGGCCACATACTGTGGAAGTCCATTCATAGGAAAGTCCACAACAGGGAAATAGTAGATTCCTGGCTGCCTAGGACTGGAGTGGGCTTCTCAAAGATGGAGTTCTTCCAGAGGTGATGAAAATGTCCTCACACTGATTGTGGTGATGGTTGTATATACCTGCAACATATTAAAATCCGTCGAATTGTACACTTGAAATGGTTGAATTGTACAGTATGTGAGTTACGAAGCTCTTCATTTTTTTTAATAAGCAGCTTGAAAAATAACGGATCGATATTAACAGGCCTCGCTCAGGTCTTCACACCTGAGCTAGATGTGCAAAGGAGTGCGGGGGCGGGGTTGGGGCTCACTGCTGAGAAGCAAAAGGCTCAAGGAACTGGCCACCATATTAGGAGAGATGGTTGAACTTTTTTCACATTTTGGTGGCTTGACGCTCCCCATTCTGAATGTGGGGCGGCAGTGTTCACAAAGCTCCACCCTTCCTTCACTTTCTCTGAACTTTCTAGATCTTGCTTCTCACCATTCCCAGTAGTATTCCCATCCCAGGATTTGACTAAAGTTCTGGCACGTCCATAAAAAACAGCTGAAACTACTCTTCTGGAAGAAAGCCTCCGTCTGTCCGTCTGCCATCTGTGCAGGAGGCCTTTCACCTTAGTAAACCTGTTCCCTGCTTCTCCCACACCTCCTAGGAATGCTGAGGGGTAAGCACCAATCCTCTGGCAAAGCACAGCCAGTGCCTCCGACGAGTCCCTGGAGTGTTCCCGCGCTGGTTTCCAAAACCAGATGACCACTGTGGGGTAGGACAGCTTTCCTGCCCTCGAGAGGGCTTCTCAACCCAGGATTGTGTGGCGCGCGTCAAAGGACAGCCACCACGCTAATATCCCTAAGGAAAAAAAGTGCGCTCTCTGGCAGCTGAATGCACCATGCCAGACTGACAGCACAGAGAAGGGATAAAGGAGAGGGCAACGCCGCAGGCACAGCTCCCCAACTCTGCAAACCGGCTTGGGGAGGCCTGGGGGCCAGGTAGGGGAGAAGGGCCCTAGGGTTCTCGGCAGATCGGAAGGAAAGGCTAACGACTAGTTATTACTAGTTAAAATGGAGGGGCGCAGCGGCTTCTCTTGCGCTCCAAAGCGCTGGGCCTGGGGCTCATTCCCGGGAGTGGTCGCCCTCCGCCGACTCTGCCACACAGCGCGCGCCACACCAGTCGCTGGACCACGCGCAGCAGCCAGACCCTCGGACCTCGTACCAGTTTCCCAGGAAGGGCCCCCACCACCGGCGCAGTTCCGCTCCCCAGAACCTCCTGTCCGCATCGCCCGGACTGTGTGATGTTAAGGGAAACGCCTAAGATGTTCGGATGCAGCGGGAGGATGACGCAAGTGGCAACAAGCCCCTTGAAATTCCGGTAAGAGCCTGCGGCCTAAGGGAAGTGCCCACAGAGCAGTCACAGACGAGAACGGGAAAGGCTAAATAAAACACAGGATAATCCATTCTTTTACGACAGGACATAAAAGAGTGCTTGTATACAAAACAACACTGTGCTCCAGGTGAGGCTCGAACTCACAACCTCGGCATGGCTCTGCATGTACTGCTGTATAAGTACCGCGCGCTAACCGATTGCGCCACTGGAGCTCCGCTTAGCCGGCCTCGCAATGGCTCTATCAGGGTTCACCTCGGCCTGATGCGGGCCTCCGCGGAGCATGCGCATCCGCGGCTCGCAGCTCCAGAGGCACAAACCCCGGCTCCCAGCGCCGTGCACGTTTCCGCCGGGCTGCTGCCCGCCTGGTGAGCAGTGCCGGCATGACGGGCCACTGGGGCCTGGCGAACAGCGCAGCCCGCCCCCCTGAGCCGCGCCGGAGGAGGGGCTCCGGCTGCCAGAAACCGCCCCCGCGGCCTCCGTGGGGGCTTCCTCTCCCGGGAGCGGGCCCGCGAGGAGCGCGCCTAGGCTGCGGGGTCCGGCCGGCAGCTGGCCGCGGCGGGCGTTTTCGCGGTGGTGACGCGGCCTGAGCGCGGAGGCCGCAGTGCCCTGGCGGGCGCCCCTTCAACGCCCCGCGTCCCCGTGTGACCAGTAAGCCTAGTACCGGCCCGGACTGCCCTCGCGGCCCGCGGCGTTCGCGCTGTCGGCGGGAGCTGGAAAACCCCATGGGAGTGTGCCCTGCGCCCCCCAGTGGGACAGCCCGAGAGCGACCCGGGCCGGGGGTGGACCGAGAGCGGCCTCTACCCGCGGAGCGCGGAGGTGCGACTGTGCGGAGACCTGAACCGCTGGGGCCTCAGCATCTGAGCCTTGTACCGGGAAGGTTTGCTGCGGCCCCTTGTTCCACGCTGGAGAGCTGCTGGCAGCATCTGGCAGAAGGCGTGTCCCCCAAATCGTGCCAAGCAGCCGGCTTTCCAGGACACAAAGATAGGGAGCTTTGGTTACCGGCTAAGCCCGTCCTGTTTCCGGGAGGACCACAAAAAAAAATTTGATTAATTTAAAATTAATTCTTAATAAAATCAGAAGTTCTCCCTGATGGAGTAAGGGTTAGGCTCAGTCCGCATACATCCCAAGATTCTGAGTTCGAGTCCGGGAACCGGCGGGAGCAACCAAGATGCGCAACTAAATAAAATAAATAAAATGCTGCTTTCTTCTCTCTGCCTGCCTGCCTCTGCTCTGCTCGCCTTCATTCCTGCCTGCACCTTTCCATTAAAAAAAGAAAAAAAATCAGAAGGCCTCACACAATATCCAGATAACTGTTTCCTTAATGCCAGAACATCTAAACACTGCACCCAAGACCGATTTATGACTGTCTTGTTCTCTAGACAATTTTGTCTTCACTGGCCCCTTCCTCCATTAAAAGAACAGCTTTTAAAATTATATTTTGCTACTGTATTGGTATAAAGACAAATATAATCCCAGCTAGATTTATTGTTAAAAAAATTTTTTTTTCTTATTTAAAGGATGTAAAATGTAAACATTTTTGTGGCCTTTAGGTACTGTGCCTACTGTACCTAATGCCTCCGACCTGTGTCCCCTTAGGAGGGTAGCCGTAGCCACATGCACAAAGTGCCCCCCACCCCCTCCGTCTCCTGGGCCTTGGTCACCAAGCTGGTGACTTTTGCTTTCCTGGGAAAGTCAGAAGAGCAAACAGCAGGATTGTGGCAATAGACTGGGGGCTGGCTTAGCCAGAGATGAAGCTCCTGCCTGTGTAGTCACTTGGTGACTTGCCTACAATGACAAGTTGTCTTAGGATGAACAAGAGGATCGTAGAAAGCTTTGAAATTCCAGAAAAGATTAGTGTGATCCAGGCAGTCACCGAAGAGGCAGCAACAGGTTCTGTGTGAGGGCCAGGCCTCCAGAAGGCGGTGTTTTAGGAAGCTCAGTGCCATGAGCAGACTGGGTTATCCACCCAGCAAAAGCACGCAGGGGAGACTGTTTCCAGATGGTTTTGTCGACTGTGAGAGCCACACATCCAGAGCAAGAGCTCAGAAGGGGGATGGTTAAGGCCCCTGCAAGATCCCAGCAGGCACCAGTCACCAGTGGGATGCAAGACTGTTGATGACATGCCAGGATTAGAGATCCTGGGGTCTGTGGGTGTGTCCTGGCTAAATCCAGGACAGTAATGAGGGAACCTTTGAAGTAAATCCCTCCCGAAAGTTGGAGCAGATTACAAAGGAATGTTTTTCCCTAGACTGGGAATAATTTTTTTCTCCTATGTTGAAAGGAGTCAAGTTCGTAATAGAGCAAGTTGCAGACCCTCACAGTGTCTTCTCAAATCAAGTAGCATTTGCAGAGTCTTCTCTTCTTCCCGCTTGTGTCCCTCCGGCATCACACTCCTTCCGGAAGTTTGAGCCGCAAAGGTGTGCCCCACCAGCCCAGTAATCCAGTTTTCCTTCTCAGTTGCCCATTCATGGATTTGCTCTTGTTGGTCCTTTATTAGTTTATTTCTCTTCTTTACTGACTGATAGAGCACTGCCACGCAGGGGAAGCCAACAATTCATAAAGTCTTTGGGAGCTTAAATGGCTTAGTCTCCAAAGAAATGGGACCTTGAAAGGAAGAAACTAGTGAGAGCAATGCTGAACCCTGTGATTGGGGGCGAGGGTGGGATGGGGGTGTGGATCAGAACCTCTGCTGCCAGAGAGATTTTCCAGCAAGAGAAGTCTCCTGAGACCTTCAGATCACTTAACCTCATATGGACTGATGCTGAAGAACAATGAATTAAGAGTTTTAACTGTGAACCTATGTCAGCGATCCAATCTGAGCCTCAATTTCCTTATTTGTATAAACTGAGGAATCCTGCCTATCTTGGCTTGAGGATGCCCTTGGTCATATACTGTTCCCAACACTGAGGTTAGTCATTTGTGTGATGTGTAATAAAGAAACAATTTTTAAAATAAAACTTTGGAGATAGGTATAATTTTAAAATAGTTTTGAATACTACCCATAATATAAAAAGACTCGTCTCAACCTTTTTTCCCTTTACCACATAATGCAAAATGTTTAATTTAATTATATAAGGGAAAAGCATGCTCTGTTTTAACTAGTTTAAAAGACACATACTTGGTATTGAGACAAATGTGTATTAAAATGTATGAAATTTAATGACTCATTGTAGCATCAAAAATAGACAAAAACTGCTCTCCTAAATGAATGTTTGGAATGTATGCTTTTTCGCACTTTAAAAAAAAAGGGTTATTTTTATTGCTTTCATGGTTTTGTGTCTGAATGATGAGATAAAACAGAAGGTTCTGGCTGCTAGAGGCAAGTACTGTTCTGCAAATAACATGAAGAGGGTCTGATTGCTCTTTATTCCCAGTGATGAGAGGCCGAACCGGATAGCATGGTCTCCAAATTTTCCTTCCGGGGCTTTGTTTTCTGATATAGAGGAGATAGCAGATAGCAGCGGAAACATGTTGATCAACTGAATGTAATCTATTGATCAGGCGAATGAAGAGCATCTTGATTGAAATGTATAGAATTATCATTTTCTGGTTTTAATTTGCTTTATTTCAGCAAACGTTTTTTTAAAGGAAAGGTATGGGCAGAAATGAAAGCAAACAAGAGCAGACACGCAGGGAGAAAAGGAAGAAGTACTTTATTTGTGTTTTATTTAGTTGTTCGTCTTGATTGTTCCCACCTGTCCCCAGAGGTGAACCCAGGACTTTGGGATGTATGTGGAGTGCACCCAACCATTTTCCACCAGGGTGTGCCTCAGCAAACTG